>VIGQ01000007.1:5000-7500 GCA_009663005.1 Actinidia chinensis | reverse complement strand
ACCATACAATATAAATAAACCAATCAAGGAGGCAAATAACTGCAACCATTTTTTTTGAGAAAAAGGGGTAATAGAAATAAAAAGTCACCCACACGATCCGAAGTTCACTCCACACAGCTTGGAAGAATTTTGCTAAAGATTTTTCGAGTCTCTCATTATTTCCTTAAAGGAGAGGAAGTTCTCCCCTTCCATGAAAGGAACTTCCTTTTTCCCAACTCTCTCTACTCTAACCGCACTGCTCGAATCGTATCTGATCTAGGAACTCTGCATAATGGACGTCTCTTCAAAATAAGAACTTCCCGCATATACAAACTGTATCCGGACGAGAAATCCGAATCCTGATCGAGAACTAGTCATTGTCCACAAATTCACGCCAACCCCAATCTTTTTGCAGCTTTCGAGTCACGGTTTTTGCGACTCCTTTGAAACAGAATTGTCCTCCATCCTCTGGTTCACTACCGATATCGATGGCTGACAAAAACAACTCCAATCACTGAATTATTTCGAGAATCCGCCACTTCAGGAATACGGAAAGGTGGCACGGTGGTGGAGACTGTCCCTGATACCAGCAAGCATATTGTAGATCACGTCAGTTTAGTTTTGTAAGCCCGACCTAAGCAACGTTTAACCAAGCTAAATAAGGTCAAGTGAGGGTTAATAAGAATGAGTAATGCTATATCCCTTTTTCCATTAACAGAAAATATGTCAGGAACTAATGGTTCTCAGTTCATTTTCATAAGAATGATATGCTATGGGTCCTTTATTCCACATAATGCAGTCAGTTTGTTTTCCTATGCACACTAGGCAACAGTTAGCTTAGTCTCGTATAAAACTCCAGGTCAGTTGCACACCGTCAGTATACACTTAATAACTCAACTATTCCCCAGATATTCCAAATGCAAGGATCAGTATGAGCATATCCTCTTCAATTGGAAAGACATGGCAACAAACCTCGTCCAGTACTCGACAGAACAATCAATATTACATTGTCCTAGGTATAATCAACAATTGGGACTACAAAAATAAATAAAATCTAAGAACAAAGAGTCTCAAATTGCTACCTCGGGTAACAATAAGCCGCAATCTCGATTCCCATTTGCAACCTCCTGCTCTTGATGCAAAGACAGTAAATCTTCCTCTTCTTCAGAAGGTCCTTCAACCTTGTGAACATTATCGATTCTCCATGAATTTCCCCATGTGCCGTCAGACCTTCCTCACACCACCTCCACTCCTCACACCACATCAAACCCCCCATTTTTTTCGAAAAGCTGCTAAGCCCTTATCACATGAAACGATGTACTAAACACTCGCCATGTCAGCCACCAAAACCCAACCTGACCATAATTCGTGACATCTTCATGTAATCATTCCACCCCAAACTTGTATTATCCCCCCCCAGCTTGTATTATCCGGCAGCCAACCGCCCATAGAGTCCCCTGTGCTGTATCAACCCTGGCTTTTGATTTAAAACGACATCCGAAACAACACCAACAACTGCGATCTGGGACCGATTCTTTCTCAGTATCCTTACTCTCCAAAAACACATCGACCAATGTCTAACCCATTAACCGAACTCTGAATAAACAGTTGTTACTAATCCGCAAATTAAATCTCCGCAGGGAAAACAGGCTCATTATCTTCTGGGTTTTATCATCTCCTGAAGCAACTAAATTATTAACTTCCAATAAATTTCCACTCAAAACATCACCACTCGGCCCCCGGTCACGATGGAAGACAACATCCCATTCGACTGTATTCATTGTTAGCACACCGAAAACAACAATTCATTCAATGACGAGTATCTCCGCAGTTAGAATGAATAGAATCATTATTCAACAAAAACCAGATTTATGGTCACTAATCGAAGCTAGGGAGTGAAATCGCACCATCCGTGAGACTTCCTTCTTGCTCGAAAACCGGTGCACGATCTCGGTGAATCGATTTCGAATTGGTCGATAGGGTTAACAACGGCGAGGCGATAACTGGCTAAGCAGTCCCATTTGGAAGACGTGTCTCTAGGGTCCATGATTGGGGTAGATTTAATTAACCAGGGAGAGCTTTGCGATTCCGCCTTTGAGTGTAAACCACGAGGCGGCAATCGTAGCCTCCGACCTCGAAGTACTTGCTCCACAGTGCCCCTAGCTTTCACCTTGGGGAAATTCGGATCGTCCACTTGCTCCTGCGGCGGAGCTCGCCGCGCCGCTCCACGACCACCGACTCCTGGCCTCCTCGGCGCGTCGCGCGACACTGATCTGGTCCTCCGCCGCCGGCACCGACACCGCAAGCCGATTTCGCCGATTGCGCCGTTCGCGATGGGGGCGGCGACAATGTTCGACGAAGACGCCGACGCCGACGCCGCCTCGGACGACGGGCAACTGCCTCCGATGATGATGAGCTCTCTGATGCTGGGGATGATGCTTCTTCATTGGTTTGCGGTATCGTTTTCTCCTTTTCTCTATATATATCTATTGTGCATGTCCGTTTCGTCTGGTTTTTCTTG
>VIGQ01001501.1:157500-159412 GCA_009663005.1 Actinidia chinensis | reverse complement strand
GAATTGGGCTTATATTGGTGTTGGTAGACGTCACAAAACACAGCTGGGATGTGAACTTTTCAAGGGTTTTTGGAAAGCCTTGTTTGTTCATCAAACATTGGTTATTAGACATAGAAAGTATATATGGCTCAGTCTTTTTATTTCCTCTATGCCATTTTTGTCATTAAGCACATTGTACCACAATTAGTCATCAATCAATATTAGTGTAACTATCACTAAGTTCCTGAAATTTTCTCTAGTTCTTAATATGAACTTTGAACTCTTTCTATCGAATCCAGCCCCACAAGGGCAAGTCCAAGAGTTGTTCACATGAGGACAGTGGCACCGTTGCATCCCCAACAATGCTTCCCCAACATGACCATTATGTTGCAACTCGAACTCCTGGACCCTTGTCTTTGGTAAACTTGTTGGATCGAGATCTTTGATCATCTCATTGGAAAATCAATTAATGCCTGACTTAATGAGACAAGAAATGCTAAAATCTTTTTATGACATTCAAATCGCACTTCACAAGACCTGTCCTGAGAGTTGTCCTAGTGGGCCCAGAGCCAACATTAATGCTTCTCCACCATTAAACAAAAAATAAAATGATAATTTAAGTAATAACTAAAACAAGAATGAGAGAACACATTTAGACCTCTGTTAAAAATTGTAATCATTATACATTAAAAAAATCATTCTTTACAGAAGCTAAATAACTCAATTGGAACCGTAACTATATCCATATTTCTTTCTCTCATTTCCATTTAAATCTTAAACATAAAATTAGTTCTTAAGAAGCACCTGGACAACTTTTGCACCTATATTAATATATTGTACTTAAATTGACTTAATTCTAACCAGTTCGATGGCCCAAATAGAACAAAAACATGTTCAAAGGTCGCAATTAAAACCCTAATTTCAAAGTAGAGGGACCAATTGATAAAATTATCCATAAATGGCCATGGCATTGCTTGTTTTGTCATTCTGATCATTGTTAACAATATTGGAGGATATCCGATTAGTCAGATCTAGATTAGTTCTCTTGTTTTTATGTACATGGCCATGAGATCAATAATAGCACTAGGGTTGTAATTCGGTTTAGCTTTGTTAGTGGAGCCAGGTTGGAATAGTTTTTTTGGATTTTATATAAGTGATTTGATTTTTATTTATTTTTTATTTTTAGTAATTTTTTATTATTTAATTTAAATTTTATAGTTCACCTAATTTAGAGAAATGTTCAATAAAAAAACACCAGAAATTATTTTTACTTGAAATGGCTTAAAAGAAGAGAAAAGTTATAGATTACGATCTGGACAAGTTAAATCGTTTATTTTTTAAATTAATTTTCAATTTTCCTTACTACATCCTTGGTTCAAATACGACGTATTCTCTCATGTTGGCTGAACTGAAAATTCTGCTTAAGATTATAAAGTGAGATTGTAGAAGGGATGATAACCTGGTTTGTGTGATGTGAGATTTTGAAATTAAAAATGCAAAGTAGAGTGTTTGTTTGCTTAAAAAAATGAAATCAAGGTATGTTTGGTAACGTTGTATTTTTCATTATAATTTCAAAATTTCCGCAAATAGATTTTATTTTCAATTTTGAGAAACAAAAACAGAAGACATGTTGGATGTGATATTATTTTCAGAAATCGCTCATTTCTCTCTCTCTGTATCCTCTTCTCACCCAAACCTTCACCTTCCCCTCATTATCATTTACTTATTTTCACAGAATGCACAAATTTTCTCACGGAATTCCTCATTCTTAACCCGTTTCTTTTTATTGAAAGATCACAATTCAATTGGTTACACGATCTATGGGTTTTCAGGTTGGTGGTGATGTTGTTCAGCTTGATGAAATGGAAGAACACCTCGGTTTCATGTTTCCGTATTGGGAAACCAATTAGGCTTGAAGCCCGCAATTCCTTCC
>VIGQ01001501.1:137500-152500 GCA_009663005.1 Actinidia chinensis | reverse complement strand
TATGACGTCAAGAGAAAAAAATATATAAATTTTGATCAAACCGTTTAAAAACCTTACTAAAATTAAAAAAAAACTAAAATCCAAAACACAAAAAAAACTCAAAATAAAGTTATAACCTAAAGACAAACACAAAAGAATCATAGAAGTCAAACCCAACCCACTTATATTTCATAATTTCCAATCATTCATACTTTTTCCAATTCAAAAGAACAACATTGCAATCCATGGCAACACTCTTGACAATTCTTCACCATCAGAATCTGTCAAATTCACCCCCACCAACCTAGCTTTAAAAATCAGTTTCCAAAATCTCCTTTTCAGCTTCCTAAATGACCTAAAAGAATTTTTTTTTAAATCTTTAGTGAGAGTGTGAAATGTATTTTTAGATTTTTAAAATTTTTGGCAACCTAAAAAAATGTTTTTTCAGAATCCCGTACTCTAAAATTTATCTCTAAATGTTTTTTCAAGAATCCATAATGTGTTTGGTCTGTTGTAGCTTTATTTCGAGTGTTTTAGCTATTTTTATTTTTTCGAGTTTTTTTTTTGTCTTTAGGGTTAAGTGTGAAAATGTGGTTTAGATTTTGTAAATTTTTTTAACAAACACTAAAAAAATATTTTCAAGAATCGATAATCTAAATATATCGCAACACCCCATTTTGAAGAAAGTGTGGAAAGTGCATTCAAATACATAATGTAATTTTACCTTTTTTAGTTTGGTCTAACTTTATTTTGATTGTTTTATAGCTATATTGGTTTTTCGATTTTTTTTTTATCTCAGTAAAAAATTTTAATGTATCATTAAAATTTATATTTTGCAGATTCCTTTCTTAATGAAGGTGCAAAAAATGTAAATAATTTTATCTAAGTTGAAAAAAAATTCAATAAAAACCAAAAAAAAATTTTTTTAAAACTGATCATTAGCAGTTTTTTTTTTTGTTTATATGAATTTCTTTATATTTGAATGAATTTTTTAATATTTTCAATTTCTATCGTCAAGAAAAACAAACAACTATAAAAAGTTAAAAAATCCACTAAAGTTGAAAAAAATTAAAAATTACAAAACTCAAAATAATTATACCAAAAAACATAACATAAAAAGAATAATAGAAGTAAAACCCAACCTTCTATATAAATTTTCATATAGCCAAGTCAGTCATACTTTCAATTCGAAGGAACTGAACACATTTGCAAATCCATGGGCAACAACGCTTTGACAATCTTCATCCCATAGAGAATTTGTCCAAATTTGTTCATATTGCAATCCAAATGAGTACGATTTTCGTTGTTTTGATTAAAATTTAGTAAGAAAAAATAAACTTAATTTCACACACCCTTTCTAAACTATCACATTTTTATCACTTTCATCCATTTATCTAAATTGTGAATTATATTAACCATTTTAACTATTTAATTGTATCATTACAACCCCCTTTTATACTAATCTGTTGAAATGTGATGAAAATCAATCAAGTGTTGTTCATGTGCTTAAAATTGCCCTTATGTCTAAAATAAACCATTATTTTTTTATAAAAAAGAGTTAATTCTTCAATACAGACGTATTCACCATTATAAAAATAACTTAATCCTTATTAATAAGCCTTTAAATAAAACGTTGACTATAGTTTTTTTTAAGAAAATAAGAATATTTATACATAGGGTATTACTTTAAGCACATTGACAACACGCGATCGATTTTTAATCACTATTTTAAACAGATTAGTAATAGAATGGCATAACGATACAATTAATAGTTAAGAAGGTCAATATGATGCGTCTTTTTCATTAAAGGGGGTTAAATGATAAAAAAAAATAATTTAATGTTTTGTAAAATTAAGCCCAAAAGAAAACGGACTAAAGTATCGCCAAATTTTTTTTTGCTTTTTCTTTCTCCTACCATCCCTCCCTTAATATTTTATCAAATCCAGCCTAACTTGTCTTGGACCCACAATTTTAACCAAGCCTAGACCATTCCAAAGGCAACTAATCAATACGTAACACATTTTCTTCTTGTCGAAACCATTCTCATCATTGATTTTTTTCTTCCCCTTGCCTAAACCACAAAATATATAGAAGAATGTCAAACAGAACCCAGACTAATTCCAAACACATCATACAAATACTAGCAAATAGCTTTCCTTGTGCTACCCAGAAAAATACCTCCATGAAAGCCATTTTCTTGCTCCTCTTTGCACCTCTGTAGCGGGGCTTGATTCAGCTTTCGTAGATGGAATCAGCACCATTAAAACCCGAAACCCGCGAAGAACTCAAATCCGATGCTTCTCTCAAGTGTCCGAAGGCGGAAGTTCACCTAGGATTCTTCACTATTGAAGAACCAGCTACAGTTATATAGGAATATGGTACACCAATGAGGTCCACAAAGTAAAGTTTGGGTTGCCAATCGAACTCACCTATTTCCAGACAATTCGAGTTTTCTCCACCGTAGATAGTACAACCGGAATATTAAAACATCCGTGGGAGGAAATACAATTCTGACATTTCTGATCAAGTGACTGGAATAATGTCCACTCTCTGCCACACTAGAAGATACCGGTAACTTTGTCCTGACGTTGGGTGGAGAAGAGGACATTGTGGCAGAGCTTTGATCAATCCAACCGACACGCTTTTGCCCCGGTAATTAACCTTGGTTTTAATTCTGCAAGCAGGGAAGAGTTGGTCTCATCTCACTCTTCCTGTCTCAGTGCATGTCCCGTCTTCTGGGTCCTTCACTTGAGCTGGGAACCCAACCAAGACTCGGAGAGTTGCATCATCGCGAGGAGACGTTCCTGGACCAGTGGGACTCTGAAAGCTCAAACTTTTAAATATATTCCTGCACGAATATGGGAATGTAATTTTAACCAAGTTAACACATCACTAATGACGAGAAGACTTCACTTTTACTCGCATAGTGAAGCTTATGGATGTTGCGTTTTGGATTCGAATGGGCAAATGCAGAAGGACTATCCGACTAACGCTTTGGACCTTTTAAAGTTTTGTTATGGGTAACGAGTCAGATGAAAATGGGTGGGCGTGACTTCAGAGTTGCCGCTTTGCCTGGAGAAGGAACGTAACTTTACGCAGAAAGAGGTTTACTTCTACCTGACATCACTACTACAGGATGATGATAAAATTCGAGCCTAGTTTATGATTGTATGGAAAGTGTTGGAACAGTGCAAGTGTGTTGCTTTTAATGTCTACACAACGGAACAGGTTGTATACTTGGACCGGGAGTTTTCGGAGTATAAGTAAGATGACGTTAACATCGCCCCTTGTATTTGCTGCTTCGGTCGGGACCCAAAGTAATCCAAAAGGCAAGTGTAGTTTTCTTGTCATTGCATTCTAACTTTCTCGAGTCATTTTTATTGCCAAATTGATGGGGTGTAATATCTATAAACTGCACTTCTAGTTCACAGATCAAAGGTTCAAAAACTTCAAATAATGTTATTTGCATCTATAATTTTTTTTTCCTTTTCCATTTCCTTCTTAAAACACACCTACTCTCTTGCTTTAACAATGTCACTCAATCTACTACTTCACGAATTTTTTCATCCAGCAGAGGGGTTCATTTCTATTGGAATCCCTTAGCCTCGGATTTTTGTAGAGGCCATAAAATGTTTCGTAAACCTATTGACACTATACATGATTGGAAAACCATCCCCTTTTAAATGGGATTGCATCATAGCTTAAAATCCATTTTTGCCTCTATTTCCTGAAATCGAGATAAAAAAATTTCCTTAAACATCATGTAACCATTAGGTCTTCCTTGTTGGTTGGGTCGAAAATGGAACTAATTCAAAACCTATCCTTAAGCTTCCTAATGGTTTGCCACACGCTTTGTGACAGCTGGCATTGGACGCCACTTTATGCTCCAAAGACCTAAGACTATACAATACCTGTTGCAAGCCATCCCAACGATTCAACAAAAGCTAACAACAGGTACACTGGATTTAATTATAAAATGTCGTATAAACGGTGTTTTATTATTATTCGAATGCATACAACAGGTGGGGTAATGAAGGCGGACTAGATTCTAGACATGGATTGCGTATCATAAATGGACATGCTACTTAATGATACTGCATGTATAAATGGATTTGTGCAGGAAAGACGTGGGATATGGATAGTCCCATTGCCACGCGGCTATATCTGTACTTGTGCTCATTGTGGGAACCTTTTGCTATCTAAGAATGAGAAAACGGAGACTGGAAGGTAAATGTTCTCTGGTAGATGCATATGACA
The DNA here is from genome assembly GCA_009663005.1 of Actinidia chinensis. NCBI lineage: Eukaryota > Viridiplantae > Streptophyta > Magnoliopsida > Ericales > Actinidiaceae > Actinidia > Actinidia chinensis. The sequence continues at coordinate 148,264 of VIGQ01001501.1, read as the reverse complement.
ATATACAGTTCGTTGTAAGATGGGGGGGTGTTTGCTTTGTTTTTTTTTGTCTTGGGAAAGTTGTGTCAAAATGTTTGTTGTAGTTTTGTACTTACAGTGCTTTTTTAATTTTGGTTAAAATAACTTAAGAAATCTGTGTTTTTTAGAAGTTTTATTTTGGATATTTTTTCTACTTTGGTTTTATGAATATTAATATGTACAAAATGTAGTCCATTCACGCAATAAGGGGCGTGTTGAATGTATGATTTTGGAGATCTTAAGGCGAAAATATTGTATGCAGGCGAGGAGAAGAAGGCAAAAGAGTCTTACAAGAGTTGATAACTTCAGATAACTTTAACATACAAACGACATAGAAACTGATGGAACAGAAGGTCATCATGACTGAAGCTACAAGCTTTGGCATCAATTTTCGGAGGCTACAAAACCTATTTTTCTCAAAGGAAAATAAGCTCGGAGAGGGTGGTTTTGGACTGTTTACAAGGTAATCACACGTCCATTAATAGAAGCTGATTAAAATCTGTCCAATATTAAAAGTAACCGAGTGATAAATAATTCTAAACAGGGACATTACAGAGGGGCGAGAAATAGCAGTTAAGAGACTTTCACGACATCAGGGCAGGGCTTGTGGAGTTCAAGAATGAACTTATACTTAGTGCAAACTCCATCACACGAACCTTGTTCACTACTGGGATGCTGCATTCATTGAGAAGAAACGATGTAGTTTATGATATATGCCAAACAGAGCTTGGATTTCTTCGCTTTTGTTTGCAACGCTCCCAACCTGTCTTTATTGTTCCTTTACATAATCTTAATTTTTCTTAAGCGACTACTTATGCCCTACGGTAAGTTAACAATTCGTTTGAAATTCTGTCTCTTTCTTCTTTCTCTTCGTGACAGATCCACTAAAAATGGAGTCTACTAGACGAAGATTCGTTTGAATATAATGAAAGGTGTTGTCAGGATTTGCTTTACCTTCAAAAATAGGTGCCGGAATGAGAGTAATACATAGAGATTTGAAAGCGAGTAATGTTCGTTAGAAGACGAACATGAACCCCAAGATAGCAGATTTTGGCATGGGGGGGGGCAAGAAGTTCAAGCAAAATGAAGACGGAAGCATTTACTAACATGGTTGTTGGAACATAGAAGTGAAAACTCTTTCTATAATACTTGCTGGATTGAAGTCTTTGATCATTTTATACAGCTTTATTATTTTGTTACGCTAATGGTTGTTTCTTCCATCTTTATACAAGTGGTTACATGTCTCCCTGAGTATGCCATGGAAGGGCTTTCCTCAGTGAAAGTCGGTGTCTTCAGTTTTGGTGTCCTAATCCTGGGGGGGGAAGTTGTGAGTGGTAGAAGGAATTCCTAAGCTTCCACAGTTTTGAAAATCGCAACTCAACCATGATTGGATATGTTAAGTTTTCTTCTCTCCAATCCCCTTTAGTTTGGTGTTTTGGATCCCGGATTTGGCAACTGAAAGAAATGAGATGGAAAAAAGGTAAACGATCTAACCGTTCGGGACCATTGGATCAGCTATCTATCTTTTTTTTGTTTTGCATTTCCTTTTTCCCTCCCCAATTCCGAAATCCAAACTAACCTTACTATAATTTTTTTGGACCAACTATTTGAATGCATACAATGAAGTGGTATTGTCCTTGATGGCGTGTAATGAAATAAACTTGTATGGTCCAGGCATGGGAGCTATGGAAATAAGGGATCACATTTAGGTGAAGAAGGATCCAACACTCGGGCGATTTTATGTGCCAATGACGAATTGCAAAGGATCATTCATGTGGGTCGTTTTGCGTGCAGAAAGGTGCACTGATAGACCGACCATGTCAGATGTTATTTCTATGCTATTAATGAAACTATGGTTTGGCCTGCTCCGAAACAACCGCATTTTTTCACTGAAAGAACTTGCCCGGTACAACGACTTCAATTGAGGGCGAGCCAAAGATTTGTTCTAAAAATAACTTAACCATGACTACAACAATAGAAGCACGATAGTGATCTGAATTCCCTTTTTATTGCTTCCAATGATCTCACAATTTTCAAGAATGTTTGTTTGCGGAATTCCATAAAAAGTGTATTAATGGACATGTCATATTCCTCGTATTATCAATAAATCAGTTAGTGTAATACATTTTGTTACTTAAAAATATGATTATTTCAAAATTTTTGTTCATGAAATTGATCAGTGGTTTCTCGTAGTTTATTGGTAAAGAGGGTTTTCATAGGAAACTGTTTTGCACAGTTTATAACTTTTGGAATGTATTTTTCGGAAAACACCAAAGAAAAAACCAATAAATCTGTCTCTCTCTCTCTCTCTCTGTTTCCCTCTTCTCCCCAAACCTTCACCCTCATACCATTTACTTTTTATTTTTCTCAATGCAAAATTTTCCTGCTGAATTCCTCATTCATAATACGTTAAAAAAACACGTAATTTAAAAATTTTATAAAATCTAAAACAACTAAAAAAAACTCAAACTAAAGTTCTACCTTTAGACATAACATAAAAGATCATAAGAAGTCCAAACCCAACCCAGGCAACTGCCAAGTCAGTCATACTTTCCACTTTCAAAAGAAAACATCGCCTCCTGGCCAACACTCTTGGACAGTGACAATTCTTCATCCCATACAGAATCTGTCAAATTCAACCCCCCCACAACCTAGTTTTAAAAATCAGTTTTCCCAAAATCCCCCTTTCAGCTTCCTAAAATGACCTAAAAATGTTTTTTTTTTTTTTTAAATCTTTAGTGAGAAGTGGGAAAATGTGTTTTTAACATTTTTAGAAATTTTACACACCCTACAAAAATACTTTTCAAGAATTCATAATCTAAAATCTATCTCTAAAATGTTTTTCACAGAATCCATAATGTTTTGTTTTGTTGTAGTTTTATTTCGAGTGTTTTAGCATTTTGGTTTCGAGTTTTTTTTTTGGGTGAAGTGTGAAACGATTTTTTTAAAAATTTTTTAAATTTTTGACAAACATAAAAAAATATTTTCAAGTATCCATATCTAAAATTATCCGCAAACAGCCCTTTGAGAATTCAAAGTGCATTCAAATAGTAATGGTCAATCTAAAAGTTTTTAGTGTTGGTCTAACTTTATTTTGATTATTTTAGCTATAATTAGTTTTTTTTTTTTTGATTTTATTTTCTTCATTAACATTTTTAAATCGTAATGATTAACATTTATATTTTGCCGATTCTATATTTATGAGAGGTGACGCAAAAATGTAAATAATTTTATTTAATTTGAGAAAACCTTCACTAAAAAAAATAAAAAAAATTATTTTTACTTGATAAATTAGCCAGTTTTTTTTGTGTTTATTGATTCTTTTAATAATTTAAATGAAGTTTTTTTTATATTTTCCAGATTAATGACTTCAGTGAAAAAAAATATAAAATTTTGATCAAACTTCAAAAAACTCACTAAAATTAAAAATCTAAAATTTAAAAACAACTAAACAAACTCAAAATTCAGTTATCCTAAAGACAAACACAGAATCATAGAAGTCAAACCACCCTACTATAATAATTTCAAATAGCAGTCAGTTCATATTTTTCGAATTCAAAGAACAACATTGCAATCCATGGGCAACACTCCTGACAATTCTTCATCCCATATAGAGATTTTGTCAAATTGTTCATTGTTTCCCAAATGAATACGATTTTTTTTTTATGCTATGTTTGATTAAGAATTTAATAAAAATAATAAAAATCTACAATTTCAAGTTAATTATTTTTTTCCACAAATCACTTACTAAACCCTTAATTCAAACACAATCCTAACTAAATTCAATATGAGAACAACATCGCAATTCCCTTGATATATGGATTTAGAGCAAGACGATCGACAAAGAAAAAAATTTAAATCAAATGGATGAACCGTTCATCAACTGAAGACAAAATAAGGTTAATTTCACAAATTCCTCTCTAATTATTGCTTTTATCACTTCATCTATTCAATTCTAAAAATGAAAATTATATTGCCCATTTAACTATTTAATATATCACTTACACCCCTTTCATTACTAATTTAATTTGAAATAATGATAAAAATCAATCACTTGTTATCCATGTCTTAAATAAATAATTTTTTTTTAAAAAAATAAGTTTAACCTAAACTCCACATACAATCTATTTAGCCATTATGAGAACAAACTTAACCCTTTTTATAAGCCTTAAATAGAGCATTGACTTAATTTTTTTAAGAAAATAAGAATATTTAGACAGAAAGATTTTACTTAAGCACATAAAGAACAACAGTGCTATCGATTTTTCATAACTATTTTTAAATAGATTAGTAAGGGTATGAATGTAATCGAGACAATTAAATAGTTAAAAGGGACAATATAATTTCGCGTTTATATAAATGGGGGTGAAAATAATAAAAAAAAAAATAGTTTAGAAGGTGTTTGTAAATTCAACCCAAAAATAAAATAAACCGACCCTAAAGTATAACGGCCTTAAATTTTCTTCTTTTTTCTTCCACAAATTTATCCCTTAATATTTGATCCAACTAACCAGTGTCTTGGAACACCTTTTTCCCAACCTTGCAGTCAACAAGGCAACTAATCAATAATTCAACACAGTTGTTTTGTTGAACCATTCTCATCGGTGATTTTTTCCCTTGCCTAAACCACAAATATCATACAAGTAATTGCAACATTCTTGGCATTCTTCTATTACCCATAGGAAACATCAAACACAAATAGCTTTATATCCTTGTGCTTACCCAGAAAAATCCCACATGAATCCATTTCTTGCTCTCTCTTTGCCATCCTCGCGCGGAGACTTGATTCAGCTTTCGTAATGGAACAGCACCATTAAACCCTGCGAAGAACTCAAATCCGATGCTTCTCTCGGGTCCGAAGGCGGGAATTTCACCTTAGGATTCTTCACTATTAAAGAAACCAGTTTACAAGTTTATATAGGAATATGGTACACCAACTGATTACCACGAAAGGAAAGTTTTGGGTGCCAATCGAAAACTCACCTTTTCATGACAATCGAGTGTTCCCACTGTAGAATAGTACCACCGGAATATTGAAAATCATCCGTGGAGAAATACAATTCCCTTAACATTTCTGATCAAGTGACTGGGTAATTAATGCAACTGCCACGCTAGAAGATACCGGTTAACTTTGTTCCTGACCGTTGGGTGGAGAAAGGACATTGTGGCAGAGCTTTGACATCCAACCGACACGCTGGGCCCGTATGAACCTTGGTTTTAATTCTCTGCAACAGGAAGAATTGGTCTCTCACTTCCTGGTCTCAGTGCAAGTGGTCCCGGCTTCTGGGGCCTTCACTTTGACTTGGAACCCAACCAAGACTCGGAGAGTTGGTCATGGCATCGGCGAGAGAGCGGTACTGGACCAGTGGGACTCTGAAAGATCAAACTTTTATATATTTCTGACTGAATATAGGAATGTATTTTAACTAACCCTAAGTTGACACATCCCTAATGCGAGAAGTACTTCACATTTTCATGGCATAATAAATGGAAGCTTATGGATGTGGCGTTCAGATTCAATTGGGCAATTGAGAAAGTCTGGTATCAGCTTTGAACCTTCTAACTTTTGTTATGGGTCGAGTCCGATAATGGGTGCGTGTCTTCCCAGAGTACTCCGTGCCGGAGAAGGAAATGATACGTTTGTGGAGAGGAGTGTTTCCTTTTAACCTAGCATCGCTACTAGTCAGAATGAGATAATCCGATCCTAAGCCTTAGTGATTGTTGGAAAGGTGGCTGGAAACGAGTCTTTTGTGTTGCTTTTAATGTCAAAGCAACGGAACATGTGTTATAACTCGACCGGGAGGTTGGGATACACAAGAAGGTCCCGTTGACGTCGTACCCTTGTATGTGCTGGGTTCGAGCCCCAAAGTCCTCCAAAGGCAGTGTATTTTTTCTTGTCATTTGCAAGTCTTAACTTCTCGAGTCATTTTTTATTACAAAAAGCACTGCTGTTCCACAGATCAAAGGTTTCAAAACTTCAAATGTTATTTGCATCTTAATTTTTTTTTCCTTTTCCTTCTTAAAAAACACAACAACTTGCTTTAACAATGGCACTCAAATCTACTAATTAACGATTCAATCCAACAGGGGGGGTCATCTCTTAATTGGAATCCATTAAGCACCCCTGGGATTTGTAGAAGGCAAATAATGTTTCGTAAACCTAGTGCACAACAACTTGACAACCATGATTGGAAAACCATCCCCTTTTAAATGGGAATTGCATCATAGCTTAAAATCCATGTTTGCCTAATATTTCTGAAATCGATATAAAAGCATTTTTTCTTATGACATCATGTCCCATTAGTCTTCCTTGTTGGTTGGGTCGCAAATGGAACTCATTCCAACCTATCCTTAAGATTCCTAATGGTTGCCAACCTTTGTGACAAATTGGGCATGGACAGCTACTGCTCCAAGACAAGCAAGCACTATCAACACAATACCTAGTTGACCAAACCATCCACGATTCTAAAAGCTAAGAAAAGGTACACGGGATTATTGGAACAGTGTCATATAAAGCAACAGCGATTGATGATTCAAATGCATATAACGGGGAGTGGGAATGAAGGCGGAAGAGAATTCTAGACATTGGATGCGTATATAAATGGACCATGCCTACGTAATGATATGAGAATGTAGTAAATGATATTTGTGCAGGAAAGACGTGGATATGGATAGTCATTGCCGCGGCTATTTCTGTACTTGTGCTCCATGGTGGGACCTTTTGCTATATACTCATGGAAAACTGAAACTGGAAGGTAATGTCGTTTGGTAGATGCATATGAACAAATATACATTTCGGTGTACATGGGGAGTGTTAGCTTCGCTTTTTTTTGTCTTGGAAGTTGTGCCAAAAGTTTGTTGTAGTTTGTACGTGCTAAAATAACTAAGAACTGGTTTTTATAATTTTTTATTTTGATATTTTGCAAACTTGGCCTATTGAATAATTAATATGTAATCATGTAAGTCATTCACCGCAATAGGGGCTTGTTTAAGTCTGACTTTGAGATCTTAAGTGCTAAAATATTGTACCAGAGAGGAGAAAGAAGAGGCGAAAAGATACTTACCAAGAGTTGATAACTTCAGATAGTTTAACAATACAAACGACAAGAAAATGATGGAACAGAAGTGTCATCATGACTTGAAGATACTAAAGCTTTGGATCAATTCGGAGGCTACAACATTTCTCAAATGAAATACGCTCTGGACGGGTGGTTTTGGACCTGTTTACAAGGTACATCACATGTCCTATTGATAAGAAGCTGGATTAACTCTGTCCAATTAGTACCGAGTGTAAACAATTCAAACAGGGCACATTACCAAGGCGAGAAATAGCAGTTTAAGAGACGTTCATAACATCAGGGCAAGGGCTGTGGATTTCACGAAATGAACTTATACTTATTGCCAAACTCCGCACACAACCTTGTTCGACTACTGGATGCTCATTCATGGGAGAAGAAAAGATGTTAGTTTATGAATATAATGCCAAACAAACTGGTTTCTTCCTCTTTGGGTTTCGCCACGGGCCCCCAACCTTTGTCTTTAATTGTTTGTTTACATATCTTAGGTTTCTTAAGCGACTACTTATGCCCTAATACGTTAGTAACAATTCGTTTTGAATTCGTTCTCTTCTTTCTTCGTGACAGATCCAGCTAAAAGGGAGCTACTAGACTGGGAAGATTCGTTTGAATATAATAGAAAGGGTTGCTCACCGGATTGCTTTAAACCTTCATAATACTCGAGAATGAGAGTATCTAGAGATTTGAAAGTGAGTAATGTGCTGTTCGACGAAAACATGAACCCCAAATAGCAGATTTTGGCATGGCAATATTTTCAAGCAAAAATGATACGGAACGGGTTTACTATCCAGGGTTGTTGAACTAGTAAGTGGATTGAAGTCTTTGGTATTTTTATACACTATGAAGTTCGTTACCTAACGTTGTTTATCTTCATCTTTGACAAGTGGTTACATGTCTCCTGATTATGCCATGGAAGGAGCTTCGCATGAAGTCGGATGTCTGTCAGTTTTGGTGTCTAATCCTGGAAGTTGTGAGTGGTAGAAGGAATTCTAGCTTCCACAGTTTTTGAAAATCGTCACTCACCTGATTGGTATGGTAAGTTTCATCTCCTAATCTTTTTAGTCTCGTTTTGATCCGGATTTGGTAAGTGAAAAGAAAATGGGAGATGGAAAAGGTAGACGAATCCAACCATTCAGGAACCATTGATCATCTACTACCTTCTGTTTGCATGTATTTTTTTTCGCTCACCCACTCTGGAATCCAAACATCACCTTACTAATATTTTTTGCCAACTAATTTGAATGCATACAAATTAAGGTGTATTGTCTCGATTAGCGTGTAAAGAAATACAATTGTATGACTCAGGAATGGGGAGCTATGGAAAAGAAGGAATCACATTGGAGTTGAAGGTCAACACTCGGCGACTTAATGTGCCAAATGACGATGCAAAGAATCATTCATGTGGGCTTTTATATGCGTGCAGGAATGGTGTCAATTGATAGACCTACATGTCCTATGTTATTTCTTGCTAAGTAATAAACTATGGTTTTGCCTGCTCCGACACACCTCATTTTTCACGAGGAAAGAAATGTGCCCAATAACAACGACTTCAATTGGAGCAAGCCAAAGATGTTTCAGTAAATAACTTAAACATGACCTAACAATGAAGACCACGATAGGGATATGAATTCCTTTTTAATATTGCTCCATTACTCTCACAATTTTCAGAAATTTGTATTGTGGAATTCCCCTAAACAGTGATTAATTACAATGTCATATTCCTCCTATTATCTTACAATCATTAAATGTAATCCATTTTTGGCTACTTTAATATGAATTTATTTCAAATTTGACCATTTCTATAAAATGGAAGCACGATAGGAATATGATTCCTTGTATGCGTATCAATAATCTCACGGTTTTTCATTCCGGAAATTTTAATTTATCGTGAATGTAGACATGTAAATGGAAACTAGTCCACTTTATTGGGAAAGGCCGATAATATCGTACTATCACTTAAGTTTTGTTCTGTAATTTATTTTGATGGTTTTAAGCATCAAATGTCTTTGCATTTTTTCTTTCTTTATTGATCACTATTTCTCCTCTTTCCTGCTCTCAACGTTTGTTTCATTTCTACTATGTGGATTTACTATTGAAAGGAATTAATATCATCGATACAACTCTTGGGCATCTAAAGATAATACAGGTAAGGACGTTTTTCCAAGTCGGAATTAGTTCAGAGATTCTACCAAAGAGACAAATCACATTAGAATGAGTAGGAATAAATGGAGCAATAGATAATATATATTTTCCACAAAAGGAAGGATTGCATACATAGTAGGCATATGTAATGCATAGTTACCAGATCACAGCCGTAATTTTTCGCACCCTTACTATAAAAAGTTTTTTTCAAGTCATGATTCTATCATATCTATCATGTGATGTCTGTCCACATTTTGGTTTACTTTGGGCAATTAGGTTTACATATTCATCAATTAAAGTTACTAATTCAACCTGTAAGTTCTGCTTGTGAGAAAAATAGATTTATTTTATCCAGCCTTCAAATGCAGTAAAAATCAGACACATAGATCCTTACCGAATGAAAGGCAAACTCCGAACCTTGATAAAACAAAGACCATCAAAGGAAAATCCTTTACTCTTCTCATGATAGAAGGTTTTAGAGAAGCACATTCGCTTTTTCTAGCAGTGCACTTTAGATGTACCAATATGTCAGATAAATTGTAGAATAACTACTATTTTATAAGGCTTTTGCAAAAGAACAAAAGGGCCAACAGATTATATGTTAGGAAAGTAACCCCCCAACACACTTCAAACATAGAAGGAAAAGTCATTAACACGACATGATAATAAATCCTGCTGATATTCACAAATTGCTTGATTTTCTGATTGAAAACTATAAAGAGACAACTTTCCAAACTCACTCCGTCAAATAATCAAGAACGAATAAATTAAGAAAATTACTCACACCCGCGCGAATAACGCTCCAATTGAAACAGTATTTCTAATCCAAACAAGCATTTGGTAGATTAGGATTTTGAATCAAGGCTTTTAATTATTATCCAATGAGAATAGCTCGAATTTAGATTTGATAGTTCACATTAAGGATGTCGAGATTTAGTTTGAGAGCATTACCATTGATGGATTTTGAATGATTCCTCAAATAATAGTGATGTGAAAATCCTTTGATGCTAAGACGTAGTTATACAGCCATCCCAATAAAAAAGATATCTCTGATTCAATTGTCCACTCACATCACATAGCGCCATCGATATTTACACATCTTATGTTTTGCTGAAATTGAACATCAAATCCCATCATTTTAGAAGAGAGAGAGAGGAAGAGATGACTTGGATACCTTGTGGAATGCAGAGCAGCGACGGGATATGTAGAACAGAATAAAGTGAGGAAGTGGAAGTTTTGAATTGCTCTAACGCAGACGCATTTGGTCCAAATTGATAGGATTGTGGCTGTTACTCTAAAAGTTCTCGTCCCTTCTTGTGGTGGCTTTTGAGCTGGTATATTTTCCTGTTTCAGAGGTCAACTCTGGTTTCCTTCCTCCATTTTCTCGTTGATTGTGAACCAGAACTGTCAAGAATGCTTTCCCTACCATGTTATAATAACAGTAATAATTGTAGATGAGAATTTTAATATTTGAATATAGGCAACATATTGATTAATTTCAAAACAATGAGAGACAATGATTAACCAA
>VIGQ01001501.1:130000-132500 GCA_009663005.1 Actinidia chinensis | reverse complement strand
TTACGTAAATCCTTTTGCAATTAATTGAAAGCGAAAATAATAATCAGTAGGAGGGTCAAAGGGGCAATGAAAAATCACATTTAAATTTATAGAACAAAATCATATTTCTAAAAGTTTTTATTGAAACCTGTTTATTTAGTAAGGATACCGATAATATCTACGCAGAAATCAAGTTAATCAGATTAAACAATGGCACAACCATATAGTTATCACAATTATTAATTTTCTCGAATAATCACAATAAATTTTACTAATTGAACAACACAATCGAATTCGCCTGGGCCACTCATCACAATAAGTCACTACTCTTTAATTATTCCCTCAAATTTCTATGAAATTGAAATTGATGTGCAAAACCATGGCACAAAGATAACTCTGATCCTTTCATCAAATTTATATCCCATTACGAAAATAGCAAATTGGAAAAAAAAAAAAATTAAGTGACAACCAATTTTTTTGAAAATATTTAATTTGAAAAACTCTATCATCAGCTTTTTCCTTCCGCAAAATATTTATTACCAAATGTTTTGTAATACCCCGAACCGCGGAAACAAATATTACATTTAATTTTAAATATAACTAATATTGTTGTCGTCGAGTTTAAAATTTGAAAGAAAATGGGAAACGATAATTCAACACGTTGTGGACAGTTGCGTGCGGACATGGAGACACGTGGTTGACGCGTGTAACACGCATGGAGGATGGTGTCGTGTGGCGTCGTGTGTGCGCGTACATGTATGCCTTGTGTGTGTGGGGTGATGTGAAGAGCTAATAAGTCAAAACATGACAATCTCAAACTTCAAAGTATTAAAGATGCCCCAGCAGCTCTCCATCTCCAGCCCACGCAAACAGAAACATAGAAGCAAAGGAAATAAGAGAAATAGGAAGAAGAAAAGGTGAGAGAAAAAACTAAGGGCCGGTATTGTTTTTCCGCCGAGGTAATTTCAAATTTAATCTTCTTTATTTTTTTAAAGCTATTATAGTAACACAGTATCTAGTTTAATTTAAACTCGATAAAATCCCAAAAATATAGCATTTATACGAAATTTTAAAATTTAAAATAGGACTGACTCGGAATTTGTTTTTGTACTCCCACCACACCCACCATGATACAGCCGCGGTATTTTGATTCTAACTTTTCATACAATGTCCGAGTACTTGGTTAATAAATTGCGTTAGAAAGATATGTGAAATTATCTAAATAATTTCATTTACAACCTTTTGTGAAATTAGAACTTAAATTTGGGGTTTCCAAAAATCGACGCAAATGACGGTTAAAAACGGAGGAATATTGAAACAGAAAGATTTACGGAATTTTATAAAAATAGTTACGCTGTTATAAAATTTGAAAATTTTATATGTTATACATTATATGTATAGTTATTATATATTTAATTCATTAATTCTAAATGGTTTCTATATATAGAATAATTATAATGAGCTACTGTTAATGAAAATTTTGAACAGGAACTTGGGAAGTTGGCGAATTTTGAACAATAGTTATCCAACTTAAAATTTGATGATATTTACTGTAAGTAAATAAATGTGTCTAGTCTATTATGTAGTAAATTCGGAGTAAAATAAATTGGATGAATTTTATAAAAAAATTACCGAATGACTATTTTGAAAATTTAAACTGTTTGCAAAAGAAAATTCGAATTGTTAAAGTTTTGTTAAATAAAATTTTAAAAGGGTTAATATATTCATCGCCGCAGGAGGATATTAAATCTGACAGTTCGAATATTAAACGTAGGACCCGAATTCAAGAACGTTAGTTCAGAACGTAGCTTGCCAGTGAATAGAAGATTTGCATATCTCGGTTTTTAAGGTCTGTTATGTATTACATCAGCATAAACGTAAAGTTTATATTGTGAAAGCCTGGCGTGTGTTAAAACTGATATGTTTTATGGTTAAAAGCATGCTTTGTTTTGATATACCATGAAATTATGAGAATGATATTTGGAAAGTATGTTTTAAGTCGACACAAGTTATAAGATGCCCCGTGCGATAGGGGGAGGAAATAGCGTGGTTGATGTAATAAGGAGATCATGACCAGATGATGTGGATGAATGCATACCAAAGGTTTAGGGTCGCTCCCTATGTTCTGGTGTTCGTTGAACGGTTAGGGTGGCGCAAATGTCAATCGTAAAGAAGAAAAAATTGAGTATAGTTGGCTTACCTGAGCCATGAACCCGTGGAGGATTGATTGATATTGTATCTTAACTGATAGTAAAAAGAGGGCCTAGGTGATCATTGGATTGACAAAAGTGGTTTCATTTCATGTGGTTAATGACACCTGATTTTCATATATTTTCATGGAGCAGGTATATTTATTATAACCTGACTCACACTAGCCTAGTGTTTAAGACGTTGTCGAACGTAATTCATTTCAGGTGATGTGAAAATGAGGGCGGACGCGATGAGGGCAGATGACCTAGTGTACCGGTTTTGAAGCCTGTACATATCTGATAGTATAGGAACTTTTATGTTTTGAACTTTG
>VIGQ01001501.1:112500-122500 GCA_009663005.1 Actinidia chinensis | reverse complement strand
AACGTTGATTAAAGTTTCACTTTGATTCTAAAAATGACCATGTGAGTTTTTTACTTTTTTTTTTTTTGTTTAAATTGTTAAGAGATATTGACGAAAGGACTACATTGAATCAATTGAAATTGCGGGAATTTAATTGTTCAAATTAAAACTGTAGGGGTCAAACTTGAGAGACTAATGATAAATTTACCAAAAAAAAAAAAATCTTAGAATGGGATTAGTGGACCGTTTACCTGAATTTTCCAAGCAAAAATTTAAACTTCATGCTTTCTGTAAAAGTAAATGCTGAAGTCCAATAGGTCTCTTACACGTGCATCATACCTAAATAATATCAATTAGATTTGAGAATTAATTACTATACGCCGCCGCATGTGTGCACACCATGTGTCATAATAAAGTTATGAGTTGTCCGGAGAATTGTGGTGAATATTACATAAGGACATACCATAAATATAGTTTAATTACAAGCGTGCATCATTGTGGTGCTTTGTTATGCATCTAGTTTCATTACAAGGTTTTGTGGCATTTTTTCCGTGGAGTTAGATATAAACTATTAATATAATATTATGAAAATGAATTTTTTTAGGCTATCTGCCACAACTCTCTATGTTTAATAGGTCACTTCTTTGCGGATTTGGAGCAGGTGTTATGCCTACCATGTTTTGTGAGCTCACAATGAGCCTCATCTTAGATTCATTATGTTATTAGAATCGTTCACGTTGTAGGCGCGGTTGATTAGATTGTTTTGAAAAACATCAATTGAGCAAACATATACAACCATATTGTCGATTCTTCCTTGAAAAAATTGATGCCATGGAAATTTCTTCCATGCTAATTGAAAATATCCTGTATAACAAGTGAATCCGTTATCATTTATTTTTTAAATTAGAAGAGTATTTCTTGATATAAATTCGGAGAAACTAAGGTTTCTCGTACTAATTCTTAGCATCTAACTTAGGAAATTACTTTTCTGCTCACTTCAAAATTTAATTTCTCTGTCATTCCAAAATATTGTACAAGTAAAAGGAGTGCAGAAATTACACCAAAGATGGGTATTAATTTTTGCACTCCTATTTGGAGTGCAAAAAATTAAATTTTTGGAGTGGCAGAAATCAATTCCCTAACTTATATGTATTAAATTTACTTCAACCTCATTAGCTAATAATGTTTTATCTTCTAACGCTAATATTATTAAACTTCTATTCGAACCTCATTAGCTTATACGTTCTATCCTTAGCATTACAACACAAGCCACACAATCCATTGTAATCACATATTTTGGATTACAATCTTAATTCATATTCACTCTCCATTCTCTGCAAGGCAATTCAAAAAAAAAGAGTAAGAAAATTGAATGAGAATTGGTTTATAAGAGAATCTTTCCTTCAATTTAATTATCAATTTAAATGTCAATCGAAAATATTAGTCTCTTGACACATGAAAAATGGCGAAAAAAATTTATTTAGCCAACTCTGATTGATCCCACAAGATTTAGTTTGATTTATTTTTCTTAAAATTGGTTTAGAAAAAAAAAGACAAAAATTTCATGGAGAGAGAGAGAATCATTCCCTTGAAATTTATGAAAATTAATTTAACTAGTCATATATGTTGTTCTTGATAGAGCCTAATAGTGAAAAGAATTAACGCAGCCGACTCTAATTGATTGTATTTATCATAAGACTTATTTTTGCTTTTATTTTATTTAAACTTGTTTGATAAAAAAAATGGAATACAATTTTAATGGAGAGTAGAAAGAGGGGGTATCATTTTCTGGAAATTTTGTAACATTTAAACGTCTAGTCTTACCACGTGATATCGCCATAACCTCGAAAAATAATTTATATCGTCAAACTCTAATTGATTGGGTGGCCGCTGAATAAACAATTGTATCTGTTGAGTCTGAGCACACCAATATCTATATCTATATCTATGTTAGAGAGAGAGAGAGAGAGAGAGATAGCTTACATTGGGTGCCATCCTTCAATGACACGGATCTTTAGGAGGCTTGAATGAGTCTCAGGGGGGTCCCAAAAGCCCGGTCCAGATCATGGTTTATAAATATGTTTGTCTCAACAGCACCCCCTCCTCACACCTAAAACCTCCATACATCAAATCAAATCATGGATTTGGGTCGAGCATGACCCCTCTCTTTCCTCCCCAGTTTCGTCCAGTGAATGGTAGAATCATCCAAACAATCACAGAGTCGTGTCACTTATCAGGTGTTTGGAGTCTGGGATGCTCCTCTTTTGGTGGCTCAGCTGCCCACCAACACACTTGTCCAGCCTCCTCATGAAGGTGATTTTCCACAGCCTGAGGTCTTCGGCCATACCATCACCACTGTTTTGTCTGAACCAGCATGTGATTGTGGCTTCTGTTTTCTGTTGGTGGGTGTATAGAGAATCACCTGTTTTTTGGTGAATCCCATGTGGTTTTTTGTGGAATTGAGGGATTGATGGTGTAAGCTGAGCAACTGCCATTTTTCTCTCTCTAATTGGTGAGAGAGAGAGAGAGAGAGACAACCTGATGTGGGTTATTAGGGAATCCCTGCTGTATGAAAATGTGGTTTTTTGTTTTATTTTGAGTTTTTGTAGCTATTTTTAATTTTAATTTTTTTTTTTTGCTTTAATAAAGAAATCCCATTGCTTTGATCGAGATTTTATACTTTTTTTTGGTATTTCTTGACGAGAAGTTAAAAAATATAAAAAAAATTAACTGATTTATTTTTTGAGTTTTCTAGTTTTAAGATGTTTTTACGTTTGAGTGAGATTTTATGATTTTTTGATTTATTTAACGAGAGATAAGGCTGTGAAAAATATAAATCATTGCACATTTAAAACTTATAAATAACATCCATAAAGACAAAAAAAAATATAGCTATAATTATATAATAAAATATTTTTTTTTGTCTTTAGTGAATTATTTCTAAATATACGGGTAATTTTATATTTTGCACTCCTCTTGCCAAGAGAAATTAAAAAATTAAAAAAATAAAATGATCGAGCAACCTACAAAATTCACTTAAAAACAAAAAAGCTTCAAAACACAAAAAAAACTCAAAAAAACTCAAAATAGAGCTTAAAACAAAGTCTCCTTTTTTATTATTCTTTTCCTTTGGAAAAATTTGGGGCACCATGCAAGTTAAAAGGAAAGGTTATGAGTTACAAAAAAACGACGGCTAGGGAAGTTTTGATGATGACAGAAGCCAAAAAGCTGATTGTGGCAATGTGGGTTTTTATGTGACCTACCCTTGTGTTGGAACAAAGTTGGAGGTGATTTTGAGGTGGGAGGGGGAGGGACTGTAGGCTTAAATCAGTTAGGCTGGGGTAAAATTGTCAAAAAAATGCAGATTTTTTTTTCATTCCTAAAAGATGGATTTATGATGGGTCTGTTTCGTGTTTGTGATGATGAAAAATGGGAAGGACAAGCTGGTGGTTCATTTGTTGGACTTTTGAATTTGAAAGCCACGTGGCAGCAGTAGGGTACTGATGAAAGATTAGGGAGAGGAGGGTGGGGTCGCGAAGTGGAGATATGGGCCCTTTGATAACGTAATTTTAAAGACACTTTGGAAGTTTATACTTTGGGTAATATTTACAATTTAACCATGTTTTTTTAAGTGGGGCAAGGGTGTGTACATGAGACAACGCTACATTGGACTTTTACAGGAATATGATTATTCTTACAAAAAATTTATACAAAAGTTCACAGATAAAAATCAAGTTGACGACGGTCCATGGTAGCGCGGGTATGGTATTTACTAAAATTACTCAGTTTTTACTTCATATTTTCACTATATTAAAGGATCTTTTTATAAATCACATTAATAAAGCCAAATAGCATAATCGAAAAAAGGGAAAGTGTGAAAATTACTAGAAAAAAAAGAGAAGAAAGAATATGACACAGCTCATAGGCTCTAAAAGATTTTGTTCCAAAGCTAAATTAGAACAAAAGTAGGTGCTCAAGCTTTCCAAAAATCTCATGAAATGTCACACAAAACTAGAATGTGGAAAGAATTTGAGTTAGTGCTCAATTCGATGGGGGACACAATCATGAAGTAACTGCATTACAGAACAAACCCAAGAATGATAATTGATATAAATCATATATCCGATTTACCCTCGAAAGACACAAATTAGAAAACAATTCAAGTAGATGAAACCATAAAGATTCATCTATGATTCCAAAGTTGAAGGAAATTCGACTTGTCGCCACACAAAATATTTTCTTAAAAAAAAAAAATCCTGTACTTTTAGAATTAACGGCCAATTAAGTAATATTATTTCTGGTTTTGTATATATTTTTTTATGTCGTTTGGTTGCCGGAAATTTGTTTAGACAGCCACCTAGGAGATGGTGGTCTCCAAGATACTTCACAGATCCTATGTGCACATTTAAAACTAAAACTATCCTTAATTACGCAGGCGTTATTTAGCCTGGCCAAAAAATATAAAGTTAAATTTCATTTTCAACAAAATCGAAAAGTGTTGGGGACTTTCAAAAAATATGGAGCCTACAGTGTAGGACTGTCTCCATCCTTTGAACTCTTGAACCCTAACTCTTACCCACAAGCATCACCTCCAACACCACTTACACGTTAAGTCGCAATTCGTTTTGGGGCAGAGGAGAGGATCTATGAGGCCAGTTTGCGGCGATGGCGGCAGCAGTCGCTTCAAGGACAAACAGGTGGTGGAGGGGATCAAGGAAGAGGAGGGGAAGGGATGGCAGTAGTATTGGTGGCTGGTGGTGGGATCTAGGGTTCGGGTTGTAGTTGAAGGTGGAGGTAGTTGTGGATAAATTGGGTCTGATGAGAAAAAAAAGAAAGCCCTAAAAATTGGTTAGGGTGTTGATGTTACTGAATAAAGGGAAGGGGGATACGTGAATAAAAGGTGTGGCAACCTGAAAGCGCTTTTTCATTGTCCTTTCAATATTTAATGCACACTAACATAAATGGAAAAGAATCAAAAGTTTCAGCAAGCAGCATATGATTTCTCACATACAAAGGCATATAATATGGAGGAGGCCAATTTAATCTAAATGTGAACGAAGAACAAAATAATCAATCAACCCGAATGATGAAAATAGAGGCAGGAAGTACCAGGATCTAAAGCAGTAACCTAAACGGTTGAATGGACGTTACGGATCTTAAATTCACTTTTTACCTTCGGAAAAACGTATACATTTTCTGCACAAGAGAAAAAAGGAGAAAGAGTATGAAGTTCGAGGTAAGTCCCATCACTCGAAATGGTTAGAGAGAGTTGGGGTATATAAGCAAAATGAACAATGTAAGAAGTCAGGGGTAACGATAGATTACTTGTACGGGCCAAAAGGTTGCAAAATCAAGAAGATTTTGCTCACCATCAACACAGGCAAGAGTGAATACCCAGACGATCAAGAAGTCGGAAAAAAAACATTTTTTTTTCCGGTGTTATCAACGAAAAGGTTTTAAATTATCGTACGAAGTTTAGTTTGTTTTGTTTTGTGGGGGATGATGTTTATTTGATAATAAAATGAAGTAGATGGTGGTTCCCCAGCATTTGACTGGTATAAGATGGAATCGCTAATAGAAGTATGGTCATAAGGTGTGGAACAAATATTTGAAGATCAGATTTATTATCTGCTGGTTTTACAGAACGAACTGTCCTATATTGTTATTATTTACTGTTTCCAGATGGTTTTTGCCATTGGTCCTAGGATGATGGCGAAAAACACTCAAGTTTCTGCCAGTTGTATGTAAGTGTTTACCTGTCTCACATGGATAAATAGTTTTGATGACATGGCTTTTAGTACGGATTCAAGCTACCGGACTTCCCGAATGCTAATCTCTGTTGAAAAATACCGTTAAACACTTGTTTTCCTGTGAATTATATTATTGAGTATATAAAGTCAAAAGATAATATAGCGAGCCGTTGACCTAAGGATTGACTAAGGAGCAAGTTTTTGTTCATGCGATATCGAGGGGAATGGGATAAAGCCTATTAATTAAAAGTCACTCAAATGGCAACCCAACCTATTTGATGGAGATCCCAAGACGTAGGTTCAATGGGGACAACCAAGTTGTGTGTGACTAGTAGGAAACTGTGGAGGAAATTATTTTCCTACCATGTCTATGATAACTCAGTATACCTGTATAAGGTTTGAGGCTAAGTTACTTTTAATGATTTTCATATCTGGAATACTTCCAGTAGGATAGTGCAGGATATCCTTAATGAGAAATCACTATATGAGTGTGAATGGGCGCTTCTATGAGAATAATAAAAGGCTACATTCTCTTAAAAACCTCATGAAAATTACCAGGCGATGCCAGGGCCTAAATGGGCACAACAATGAGAACCATTTTGTGGTTGGGAAAACACTCTGTGTGATAATTATTGTCTGGCTTACACCACTGGCTGGAACAGTTAAGGCATCATGTCTCTGATTAGCTTGTAATGTTCGATAGGTGTCACAGGGTAGGTTCAGCCAAAAGCTACCTATTCTCTATACAGGGATTCCTTTAAGTTCTCTCTCACTTAGAAATCATGTGTTGTGCATTTAAAAAGAACCAATTTTCATCATGGGAGGATTTGGAAAAAGTTAAATGTGAGTGAGTTTGACCTAATTAACGGTGGGTCCGGTTATCAAAAGCTATTGAACCATGGTGGAATGGATCTCCTTCCGAGTACGATAACCGTAGATATATTTGCTGAAAAACTGATAAAAGGTGAATGAGAAAATGTTCAACGAAGTTGTAAAATTGATACGGAAAAATGTGGAAGTCCCACATCGGATAAATAGGAATATTTTAAAAGGTTACTATACTCCAGCTAATATTAGCCAAATAAGTCTTGGAGACACCAAGAGGGGGTTATGGACAAAGGAGTCCATTGACCTTAGCTTTCTGTTGCAAGAGCGGCTGCGCCGCAGTCGCGGTCTGCGTGGCGCGTGGGCGATGGGCGCTTGTGCCGCTAGTAGTGTGCGATGGGGTTTTGACTGAGTAATGTTATTACTTTTTAATCCTGTAGTTTTTTAATACAGAATAAATCCTGTAATTTCTAATTACAAATTAAACCCCAAGTAATTTTTTATTACAAATAAACTCCCACTTTATTCTTATTCATCGAAAGGTAAAGACCTTTCATCTTTGATAACAGCCATAAGAGGAGATTATTTGGCTGATTAGTGGGGCTGGTACAATGGCTTCAATGAGGATAAATTCGTGGCTTTTCATCAGCCAATGGAAAAAATCTATAAATACCAACATCCCTTGCAAGTTCCAAAGAACACACAACAATCTGAGAGTTCTCAGTGAGAAAAAAGCGAGTTTTCTGACATTCTGCCATTAGATTTGTGAGAGGAGTGACACTACTCCTGGTTTACCGAGACACAGAAATTGTGCTAATTATGTAAGCGCAGATCGTTGAAATTCCTGGGAGGCAAGACGCCTAAAACAGTCGTAAGCACGTGAGGGGCGGAATTCTGTCTTAAGGAGACAGTGTTGAACATGGGCATCGATCAGCTTTTCTTATTTTTTTTCTGTATAATTTGAATACAGTTTCTTCTATCTGTAATTATTTTTTTTCAAAACGGATAAATTAAGCACTTTACTGATTTTTTTTTTTACAATCTCTTGGCACTGGCACTTGGCAGTTTTCTAGATGAAGCTGATAGAATGCTTGATAGGGGCTTGAGCCGAAGTTCGCTCTATATTGCGCCCAAACATGCATATACGGTGCAGAGCCGTTTCAGACACCCAGACATGGCGGATAAGACAGTGAATTTTGAAAAGTTGTTGAAAAAAGAAAGGGAACTTTATTAAGGGAGACGTATAAACGTGGCCCTTCATTTGCTTCATCTTCAGGCATAAAACTTGGTTCAGGGGAGGGCAGGAAGGGCCCAACCAACTGTTGGCCAACTGCGATGGAGGGAACAAAACCTGGTTATTTTGCTAAAGCGGGTTAATGGATGCTTTGCAAAGTGCTCTTGAACAAGAGGAGGAGTTTAGATACACATAGGTGAGAGAGAGAGAAGAGAGAGCAGAAACGAACAATTATTGGCCAAAGACGATGGAGGGGAACGAGATCCAAACCTGAATTATGCCGAAGGCGTGTTTGTGGATTCTTTGCAAAACTACTCTTGAACAAGAGAGCGAAGGTGTTATAGCATGGTGATCTGGCTCCAATTATTAGTTACCTTCTTTATAAAGCCTATTCCTCTGTTTTTGTTTCCCCTGCCGTGATAAATTACACTAACCAGTGATTGAAAATTTCAAAAACTATGCAGCTCGTTCAAATGGTATGTTAGCGCTACAGGGCCTCTACCTTCCATCAAGTTAAGCTCAGAATCATGGATCCAATCCAGTTAAGGTGTGGATCTTTGTGTTGACGTCATATTGGTCAAATTTTTAGTTTCTCTGTTCCAAAAGATGAGCACTTCATTCAGGTGGCGGAGGATGTTAAGCTGCCCCATGATGTCATGCAGATAGATGAGGTACTGTGATTGTGATAGCAAAATGGCTGACGCAGGCTATTTATTGTAGAGAATTTGTTTTACATATGGATGAAGCAGCTTGTGTTCATACCTTCGTTAATTGTAGGGTCTTGGACAAAACCGATCACATGATGGGTTGAGTCTCTTTGTTAGAGAAGTACCAGTAAATCACAAAGGTATGGTTGCTACACATCTTTCCCCTTCTAATGGTTTATAAGATGGACGTGGGAGGAATTATTCTTATTTTTACTCAACGGATTGTCAAAATGTGCCAAAATGGACAGTTTTTTATCTGAACTCTTTTGCTTTCTCATGCTCGGTACTGCTGAAGGTGGTGTTATTTCAGTTGCAATGTCTAATTTGGAATTTATGCTAGTTCGGTTGTTTAATTTAGTTAGAAATGTTGTATGTATATTCTTCATCCCGTTCATTGTCACTAGAAGTGCTGAATAAATCTCGCTTGCTAATGCTCTAGTACAGCTGAATGTGTTGTTCATTCTGTTGCAATTGCCTACTTTCTAATTCAGCTAGTTCTGTTGGAAGAAAATTTAATGTAAACCCTCGGAGTTTTTTTTACAATTTAAAAAGATACGATATAAGCGTCAAATAATAGATATATAATGCATTACGAAGAGATACATTACTAGAAATAGAGAACAAATTAAAAAAAATATAATATTTAATTTTTTTTTGATAATTTAGAAGAAATGAGGGAGAAAGAAATGTGTGTTTTAATTTTTAAAAAACAAGTTCATAACCACATTCCTAACCACAGTGCCACTTTAATCCAATAATTGCAAAAGCTAGGTTTTCGGATCTATGCCCACTAATCAACACAGCACCCTTAACCCATCAACGAAATTGTGAAATCAACACCAAACAAATACATTATCTAAATATCATAATTCCTAAAACTAAAATTAGAAGGACAAAAATTTGCAGATCTACAACATGGTGTGTGTGTGTAACATGTACAAAGAAAAGTTAATTTATGGGTTCGGATCTTTCGGTATTCATTGGCTTCTTCTTCTTTAACCTCGCAACGATTT
The DNA here is from genome assembly GCA_009663005.1 of Actinidia chinensis. Taxonomy (NCBI): domain Eukaryota; kingdom Viridiplantae; phylum Streptophyta; class Magnoliopsida; order Ericales; family Actinidiaceae; genus Actinidia; species Actinidia chinensis. Next base: position 112,992 of record VIGQ01001501.1, on the reverse strand, counting down.
CGCAGAAAAGCCTTCCGAAGAGAGCGGTCAGTTGAGAGAGAGATTTTGTAGAGTTTGCACGAAAACATTTTGTTCTCTTTGCAAAATGGCTGACTGCAGGCTATTTTATTGTCAGATAATTTTGTTTTACATATGGATGAAGCAGCTTGTGTTAATACTTCTTTTAATTTGTAGGTCTTGGACGACCGATCATGTGATGAGCGTTTGGTCTCTCTGTTAGAGAAGTACCCTAAATACACAAAGGTATGTGTTGCTAGTTATGCACATGCTTTATCCTGTTCATGTTTTATAGAAGTGCTTGAATAACTCTCCGCTTGCCTCATGCCTGGTACTGCTGAATGTGGTGTTATTTTCAGTTTAAATTGCCTACTTTCAATTTCATACTAGTTCCATCGTTTTAGTTAGTCGAATGCTGTAAGGTATCTTTCTCACCCTGTTGAATATCTTTAATTTCTTATCATATTTGAGAGATGGGCAGTATGCCCCTGCTGA
>VIGQ01001501.1:67500-102500 GCA_009663005.1 Actinidia chinensis | reverse complement strand
TGCGTGACGTGTTGGCCACTAGTTAATTTTAATAGTTAAAAGTGTTATCAGCCGGACTCTAAAATAATTTTCACAAAAAGTTAAAGTCTAATGCCATCAAAATCATTTTTCGTCTGAGTAACCAAGTGGAAAAAAAAATACGTTACATTCAAGCTATAAATAAGTTTATCTTTAAAAATGAACGGGCTTCTATTCGATCTATTTTGTACTGATATCGGTGCGTCTAAATAATTTTGAGCTTATTTTAAAATTTAAAACAAGTTTCTATTAAAGAGTTCATCGAGAACTTGACACACTAAAAAATTACTTGTGATATTGCATCATAATAGCCCAAGTTGCATAGTTATGTCAAATATTAAAGGGTATATTTATAGTTGGTCCTTTAGTTTAGGCAAAGTTTCACTTTATTGCTATAGTTTCAATTTGAAGAATTAAGAACATCGTATTTTCAATCAATTCAATACAGTTCTTTCCATCCAAATTCATTAAAATATAATGAAAAATGCCAAAGAAAAAAATTACCAAAAGGTCCCATGCAATTTCTATAACATTTTTAACTAATTTGGATGGAAGGACACAATGAAATTGAGTTGAAACCTGTAAAATTCTAATTATTGTGAATTAAAAACTAGGATACAAAGTGAAACTTGCCTAAAACTATGGAAAACCAATCGTAAAATTTACCCAATATGAAACTGGCCAGTTTGGCCCCCTCCAAAAAACTATTTTCCATGTATTGTGGAATAGCACATTCTTCTTTAATTAATGTTCCTCATTTACACAAAGTGACGGGGTGACCAGAAACTCCCCCTACTAGCAATTTTAATAGTTTTAAAATTGTTGGTTCGTAAGGACTAAATAGTTTTTTCACATACGTTAAAGCCTAATGCCATCAAAACAAAATCATTTTTCTAGGTCTTATTAAACCAAATTGAGAAAAGAAATTTACTGTTTAGATTTCAAAGCTAAAAACAAGGTATCTTAAAAATAATTTGAGTCATCATTTTAAAAATAAACTGTAGATTTTAGGCTTCTATTCAGTCTATTTTTGAACTGATCGATGCAGTCTAAAATATTTTGAGCCTATTTTATTAACTCAAAAACTGTTTACATTTATAAATTTCATAAGAAATTTTAATACCACTAAAAAATCACTATTGATTATATAGCATCATCACCTCACAAGTGCATAGTTAGTCACATAATAAAGGGTAAAATGATTAGTTGGCTCTTCGTTTCGGGAAATTAAAATTTAAATTTTAAATTTAAAGTTCACTTTAAAAATTTATAGTAGTAAAAATTTACCCAATATGAAAATGGTCATTTGGCCGGCCCTCAAAAACTATACCCAATAAGACTACTTTAATTGGCTTCAAGTTTGAAGCAGTGAGGATGTCCCATGGAGACCGTTACGATCCCAGATTTTTTAGAGGGGAACAACCCTTTACAATCCATATACAAAACGTTTAAAAATTTTAAAAAAATATAAAAAAAACAATTTTTTTTTATAATTTAAAAAATCAGAATTGCTTTTATGTTTAAAACATATGTGTCAAAATATCTTTGTTTTTCTTTTGATATTTCAAATTTAAAACGTTATGCCTCGAATTGTTACAGGTATGATGCATCTAAAAACGAGAAAAGAAATAAGATTTGTTGTTTGTAACTGAAGACAACATTACTGGGCGTCATTTTCGGGGAAATACTTTTTAATTCATTATTTCTAGAAATTTACCCAAAAAAACTCACTTCCAGAGTCCAGACTACACAATGTCACATCCCCTCTTCATTGTTTCCCTTCAAAACCCAAAGGGTTTCAAGAAAAAACAAGACCGAAAAAAAATGCTGAAAGTGTGGTGTTCGACATACTAAGCAAAATTGCACCCTTCCTTCAAGAAGAGGTGATTGTTGACTGGAGTTCGGGAAGAGATCGATACATCAGAGATGAGTTGAGCGCATGACCGCTTCCTTCGAGTTGCTGATGCTATGGAAGAGACCGACCCGGGACTTGACAGTAGGTGAAGCAAGTCGAGAAGGCAGCTATGACACTCAGATGCTCTCTGACATGCACATGTTCGTCTCGGACATATCATGGCAATGGACAAAACTTCGCGGTGTTTATTTGCAAGGTTCTGCTTGTTAAGACTATAATAAGATCGTTCACAAAATGGCTTCTGAAGTAAAGAGAATCAAAGTCTAGGCTCATTAATATTCTGTAGGACATCAGAGATATGGTGACAGATATCGTAACAAGAGCAAGGCTCAAGACACACTGTTGCATGGTATGGACTCTCGTGGTGATGCCCTTCTAATTGAAAGAAGTGAGCTTGTGGCATCGAAAAAGCCCAAACAGGACCTGATTCAATTGTTATTGGAGGAGGATCGTCGAATCAAGGTGGTTTCGATAGCAGGAACTGGGGAGGATTGGGGCAAAAACCACCCTCACTAAAAGGTCTACGATGATGGCGAATCGTGAAGAGGCATTTCCTTAAACCATGCTTGGATTACTGTTTCTGAATTCATTTAAGATCGAAAAGCTCCTACCAAAGCATGATTGAAAAACTATTTGAAGAAAGACGTCAAGCAACCAATCCCACAAAGAGTGGAGAATAGGATACAAACAGCTTGAAAAGGATAATTAATGCTTTCTTGCACAAAAAGAGGTATGTGCTGTTCTTGATGATTGTATGGGATATTTTCAGGCTTGTGGCAATTCTGGTCAGATATGCATTCCCAAAGGAAATTGTGCAGTGAGTGATTTTGACAACAAGAACTATAGATTTAGCCTTTTTCTTCTAGTGGGAGAAACCATGGCAAGTCCATAATCTCACGCCTTGGTTCCCGGAGGAAGGATGCTTGGACCTGTTTTGCAGGAAGACATTTCAAGGGAATTCTTCCCTCCATATTGGAAAAGCCTTTCGAGAGACAATCTACGAAGGTCGCGAGGGATTACCCCTTGCAATTGTGGCGAATTAGTAGTCTTTTATCTACAAAAAGAGAAGAGAGGGGAAGAGGGGGAGAGGATCTCCCGTGCCTTGGTGCGGCAACTAGAGGGAAATGGAAAAACTCACAGCATGAGTAAAAATATTTTCCCTTAGTTTCTGATCTACCTGGGATGGAATCTCAAAGTTATGTTTTTTTACTTGAGCATTTTTCCCGAGGACTATTCAATTGATCATTGGAGATTGATTCGGTTTATGTGGTGGCAGAAGGATTTGTCGAAGCAAAAGACGGTATGAATTAGAGGAAGTTGCACAGAGCGACCTCAATGGGCTCATCAATCGAAAGCTTAATTCAAGTGCAAGGAGGAGGAATGATCGAAGGATCAAAGGCATATCGCATCCATGGATCTGGCGTGTGAACAATTATTTTTCTAGCAAGAGAGCAAAAACATTTCACAGTGGCCATTTAGCATAGATAGTGTGGCCTTAAGAAGGTGCGACGCCTATCAGGACCAAAATTTGGAAAGTGAAACAACACAGAGTTGTTTTACCATCTCGTTCTTTGATTGTGTTTGGTTCAAGATTCATTTTCCATATGTCCAGGATTGCGTTGTTAGGGGATGATCTAAGGCTGTTAACATTGTTAGGACTTGGAAGGCACCCGTTGGAGACGATTCCAAAATGAGTCGTGAAAATTATTTCATCTTAGGCATCTAAGTTTGAGGAGAACCAATTTGAAAACAATTCCAAATCGATTGGGAACCTCCAAAAACTTAGCACATTGGACCTAAAACACACACACGGTCACTGGGTTGCCAGATGAGGATCCTGAAGCTCCAACGACTTCGTCACTGTGTTGTATCGCTACAATGCCTACGCTTTTTCCATCTTTTTTCATGCTCAAACAGGATCAAAGCCCCAGGAGAATAGGACGTTTGTCATCGTTGCAAAAACTTTGTTCTATTGAAGCAAACCACGACAATACAATGGCATTGTATTGAGAGAGGTAGGGAAGCTGACTCAATTGAGAAGGTGCGCATTTTAAAGTGAAAGGGTAGAGGAAGGACATGCCTTCCTTGGAGAAAGCCTAAAAAATCTTCGATCGACTGTTTGTTATTGCAAACAAGGAAGATGAGGATATTGATCTAGCTTACTATTCTTCACCGCATCAGTGTCTTCAAATGGCTCTACCTTGCAGGACATTTAAAAATACTACCGCGATGGATCCCTTCTGCTTTCAACTGGTAAACGTATGCTTATGGTTACAGTAAGTTAGAGAATGCCGATCCATGCAGTCCCTCAAGACTTGCCCAATCTGGTACCCTTGAAATTATTCATGGATATGGTGGAGAGGAACTGTGTTTAAGGCTGGTGCGCCGTTTCAAAAAAATCTTGAGACTTTATATCTTGCTGCATTAAAGAATTGATATGGGTGAGAGTGGAAAGCACGCTCGATGCATCGTTCTTAAAAAACTCTTTCTCGTGGACTGCAATGATGAAGGAGTGCTACCCTCAGGTATGGAAAACATCTAACCAACCTTGAACGGCTTGATTATTAGATATGTCATATAGTTGATTTCGAGACTCGATAGAGCCTTACAAGGTGGAGATATTGGAAAGTGGGCACACATCCCTGATGTTTGGGTTGGGGGCTTGAAAGATGGTCATTTCGAAAAGTATCTTTACTATCCTGAGATAGGAATGACAAAAAAAAAAAAAGAGTGCTGTTGTATGTATTGTAGATCAATGGTGTTACTGACAAATTGATTTGATGGATTCTCTATTTTCTTTTCTTTTCTTTTCTTTATTTTTTGTTTTTGTTGAGAAACAACATTATGTTGAGCTCCTTAGTAACTTGATTATTAAATTTGTTATTTTTGTTGTTTAGCTTTGGAAAGAAAAGGAGAGGAAATAAGAATGAAAAACAAGAAGGAAAGAGTAAAGGCAACATAAAAGAAACTGTAAAAAAAAATCATCTCTTTTACTTTCTTAATAGTTAAAATTGATGTGCATGGGACGTGTAATAACTCCTACTAACAATTTTGAATGTTAAAATTGAGTCGCCAGACTAACTAATTCACATAAGTTTAAAAGTCTAATGCCATCAAAACTATTTTTTCTGGTCTATTAACAAAATGCAATACTGTACATTCAAGCTACAAGATTATCTTCAAACTGAACCAGGCTTCTATTCAATCCATTTTGGACTGTATTGGTTGGATGTTGTCCAAAGGAATTTGAGCACGTTTAATAATTTAAATTGTTCACATTGTAGATTGATCGCAGAACTTAATACACTAAAAAATCACTAGTTGATACGCATCATCACAACACAAGTGTTGATGTAGGGGTAAGACTATGTCAAATATAACAGGGTAAATTTAATGTTGGTCACGTAGTTAGGCAAGTCTCTTACTTGATTGCTATAGTTTTAATTTGAAGAATTAGACACATCACATGCTGTCAATCAATTTCAATACAATCCCTCCACCCAAAATCCATCAAAAATTGTTGGTGGATTGGAAAATGCCAAGAAAAAAAACTAAGAAAAAGGACCCATACAACTTCGTTAGTATTTTTAACTAATCTGGTGGAGGTACAACATTGTAAGGTTACAATTATTCAAAATTAAAGTGCAGGGATTCAAAGTGAAAAATTATATGAACTACATGGAAACAAGAGTAAAAATTACCCAACTGAAAATGGGCAATTGGCCGCCTCTCAAAAAAATATATATTATATATAAAAACAGCATCATTTAAATCTCAAAGATCTCCGCCCGAAAGAAAGAATGACAGCAGGAGGAGGAAGTGCTAAGGGCTACCTTAATTGAGCTAATCAGTGAGAAGAAGGCTTAGTTCACGTGGAAAAGGAAAAGATGAGGACGGCTGGAAGGGTCAAGGCAATGATCGATCCATGACCTTTGGCCTGAAATTAGTGTTTCCAAGTCGAGAGAACGCAGAACAGTGACAAGTCGCCGTGAACAAGGTAGAAAGTGGCCGAAAAGGTCAGACGCTTATCAATCCATATCATTTGGAACATATACAACACAACAAGCGTTTCACTAAACTTAGTTCTTTGCTCATGTTTGTGAAGTGGGAATTCAACGTCAAGTTGTCCATGCTGGTGGTGTTAGGTGATGGTTCTAAAGGTATTAACGGTGTTGGACTTAATTGGTACCCTGTGGAGACTTTCCCCAAGTGAAGTTGTAAAAAACTTATTCTCACGTCCTTAGTTTGATGGGAACCAAGGTAAAAAGAATCCCGAAGTCCATTGAAAACTCCAGATATTGGAACATAAAATCTAAAGCACACGTATGTCCTTGAGATGCCTAATGGAGATCCTGAAGCCCAAAAAAACTTCGCCCATCTCGTTGTATCACTACAAAGAAGAAGAAACTACCTATTTTTCTTTTAAATAAGAATCCGGATCAGAGCCCCAGCGGAAATAGGAAAAGTTGTATCATTGCAGAAACTTTGTTCTACTGAAGCAAACGATTGACATTAACGAGGTATTGTCTAAGATAGTAGGGAAGCTGACTGAACTGAGGGAGGATTGAGCCATTTAAAGTTGAGAAGGAAAAGATTGAAGGGTCTATGATCGTCCCTTGAGAAACTGAAAAACCTTCGCTCATTGGTTGTTAATGCAACAGAAGAAGCTGAGATATTGATCTAAATTCCTTGTCCTTGCCACCTCGAATTCTTAGGATGCCTCGCCCTAGAAGGACCATTTACAGAAGCTACCGGATGGATAACTTCTATGTTGGGGATCCGCCCATTGAAGGCCCATAAAAGCAACCCACCTCAATTGGAAGACCAAGCACAATTGAAGCAAGCCAAGCCCATAAACCAACAATTTACCATTCCTTCTCGACGGAAAAAGAGAAGAGGAGAAGAGAAGAAGGAGAAAAGAAGAGAGAGAGCTCTGACAGCTCTGTCAGAGAAAGAGGCTGTGGCTACGAAGAAGTCACAGATGGAGGCTCCCATTGTCATCAAGAATGGAGGACAAATGAGATCTAGCCATGAGTTCATATTCTCTGCTCTGAGGGACTATAAATAGAGAGGGTAGTCTTTCCAGAGAAGAGAAGAGGCGGTTGGCAGAGAAATGTAATATTGGGGAGATTACTGAGAGCACACAAGCCTTGTTGCTGTGTGACAGAGGGGCTGGGTTGTGTGTTTGTTAAGATCCAGCAATTAGAAGGAAGCCAAGCACCATATTGAAGCCCAGATGAATAGTAACCCCTATTGAGCCCAGCCCAATAGCCCAAGCCAAGCCCCACAATGAATAGTAACTCAATTATATTTGAGTGATGCTGCGTATGAAAGGAGGAAGTTTGTGTTGCTGAGAAGGAAGAGAGAGAAGCTCTGACAGTTCTGTCAACAAGGGCTGCAACCAAAAGTCTCAGATGGAGACTCCTCCTCCTCATTTGTAAAGATGGGGGCATATTGAGCCGCAGCCATGAGTCATCGTCTATCTTAGGCCTATAAAACAGAGAGTTTCCCAGAGATAGCAAGGGAGCAGAAATGTAACCTTAGGGATTACCAGGAGCACACAGGCATGTTGATGTGTGCAGAGAGGGTCTGGGAGAGTGATATGGTGCTATTGAGAGCAACAGAGAGCACTGATAGATCTGGACTTGAGAGTGGGCTAGGAATTGGTGCTGTGAGATCTGAGAGAGACAGTGAGATAGTGAGAGATGAGAGAGTGCTGAGAGGTGAGTGGAGATGGAGCTCCTCCCTATTGTACTCATGTAATCATCTGTGATTAGTGAATTATTTGTTCTCCGTGGATGAGCAGATTGCCGAACAACGTATATCTGTGTCTCATGTTTGTGAGTTGATATGGTTAAGATGTGACTGGTGGCTAGTCCTTGGGCACAACAGGTGTAGGTAGGGTGCTATGGTGCTGTGAGAGGGACCAAGAGATCTGACAGAGAGTGGGCTAGAATGGTAGCTGTGAGAGCATGACAGTGAGAGATGGTGAGAGATGCGAGAGTGCTGAGAGGTGAGTGGAGATTGAGCTCCATCCCTATGTTACTCATTGTAATCATTCTGTGATAGTGAATTATTTGTTCCTCTCCGTGGAGTAGGCAGATTGGCCGAACCAACCCATATATGTGTCTCATGTGTGTGGTGATATGGTTAGATGTGACGGTGGCTAGTCTGGGCACACCAATTGGATCAGAGGCCAAGTTCAAAAGTATCGGAGAGTACCGGAGCGATTTCGGCGGCGAACGGCAGCCGATTTCAAATTCTGACCAAATCAAAAGTGCTCAAAAATGGCGTTTGAGCATACCAGACGAAGTCCAGCACCAAACGCGTCAAAAATTGGACGCCGGACGAGCCCTCACGCGATGCCTGAAGTTCGGCGCGTCAGATCCACGCGCCTCACGCGCTCAAGAGGAAGAAGATGAGTGCGGATCACCTCCCACACGCGCACTCAGCGTTGAAACATATCCATGCCAGCAACGCTGTATTTGGAGAAAGCAAACATCATTATTAAACCTTTCATTATAAAAGACCAAAAGGTAAAAAGAGAAAAAAGAAAAAGGAAAAAGTGTAATGATGGGTGTTTTTTGGTGATGGAGGGGAATTTAAACGGGCGCATATGTCAAGCCATAAACCAGTCAACCAGACCGTTGACTGGTCAAACCCGGAGCCGTTAACCGTTGACCAGAGCCAAGCCGAGTCGAGCCGCTGACCGGTCAACCCGAGCCGTTGACCGCGAGCCGAGCCGAGCCGGGTTGACCAGAGCCGCTGACCCATTGACCGAGCCAAGCCGTCTTGACCGTGACCGGCGTTGACCGAGGTTGACCAGCGTTGACCGGTAAACCATTGACCATGACCAAATTAGTAATGCAATTTTTTCCCTGACTTTCTGTTATTACAGATTGGTCCCTGAATTTGGAAAATTGTTAATTTAGTCCCTGAAGTCTGATTTAATTCAATGTGGGTCCAGAAGTGTTGATTTTGATGAAAGCCATTTCTGAGTTGTATTGGCATTCGAATTCATCGCGCGGTCGGTTTCAAAGATTTGCTTCCATTTTGGAAAAGCAAGAAGGCCAGAGTGATTGAGAGCCCTATCATGCTTCAGATGCGGATACGCCCCAGAAAACTCAAGGATGAGGAATGAGATGAACAAGAAGACGATTGGCAGATTAGACAATGCATTGGACACGAGGTGTTGCATCATGGAGAACGATGAGACGAGTGTTACAGATCAGACAGCAATGAACACAGGGGTGTTCAACATGTAGCACGGATGAGACGAGGTGCTCAGGGTGTGGACCAAATGGAGGAGATGTACAGGGAGAAGACATCTCAGAACAAAGTCTTATTGAGAAGGCTTGTGTTGAGGCTCAGAGAGGGACTACAGTGGCGGAACAAACGAGCGCGCTCCAGAGAGCCACAGGAGGGAAAAGAAGAGGCCAGAGAAGAGGTCTAAGAAGGAGGTCACAGAGGTCAAGAGAAGAGGTCAAGGAAGAGATACCGGCCCAAGATGATGGAGGAGGGGAAAATCCAGAGGTCGCACTTTTAAGTTGTTTTATTGCGACGAGGAGGACAAGAAGAATTGTCCAAGGAACAAAGCACAAGATAAGTCTTCAGAGCAGCAACAACAGCAATTGATGGCTGTGGATGAGGGAGTGATGTTCTCCTAGCCGCTCGGCCGATGAAGAGTCAAGATTGGATTGCTCGATTCCGAAATTTACCACTTGGCAGAGGACAGAGAGGGTTCTCTACACATGTAGTATGTGAGGGACTTGTACGGATGGCTAACGAAGCGATTGTTGGCAAAAGGACAGTCCGGTTCCGCATGGCCAGACGGGAGATCATGAAGGTGACAGAAGTAAAGGCATGTTCATTGAGAGTCGGAGTCGAAGCGATTGAAGCTTTGAAGACTAGTGAAGGAAAACTCAGAGTTTCTAAGGGAAAAGGAGAAGCTGCAGGAGAGGAAGATGGAAGGCTATACCGACTTAGGGAATGTCCCGACAAGGAAGAGCTGCGTCTGACATAGGTCCAGTGGTATTAGGCAAGATGAATGGACGAAAGAAGCAACGTTGTACAGAGGCGCGCAAAGCAAGCGCAGAGGAGTCCTGATGGATGACTTGAAAAGATCCCACAGTGGAACAGGGGAGCGCAGGAGATGCTTTGGGAACGTGCGGAAGTTCTGGCCAGGACCACGAGAAGGTGCGTTGCTGCAACCAGTGCAGGATGCCATGAGAAGCTCAGTAGGAGAGAGGACAGAGTCGATTGCCACAACGACAGGCGCGAGTCGCCGAAACGAAGTCTCTTCGCTCGAGATACGTGTGGTGGGTGATCTCTCTAGTTGTGCACACAGGAGGGGAGGAGAGAGGAGTCACGACGAATTGCAAAAGACGACGTACTTTGTAGAAGCACCACGGTTGAGGGTGAGAGGGCACTAAGTGGAAGGTGCAGGACACTTCGGTTGAAAGTGCTTCACTTCAGGGGAAGTGAAAGTTGCCCGTGGATAAGGGTTAATGTATCTCGGATACTGTCTTGTAGATTCTTACGGGGGAGCTGGACCAGAAGTTGTCGGGATGGATAACTTGAAGAATTAAGGTACCCTCAATGGGCTAGAGGGGGAGGATGGTTAGATCCAGCCATTAGAAGGAGCCAAGCCCATAGAAGCCCAGATGAATAGTAACTTATATGGGGCCCAAGCCCAAATAGCACTAGCCAAAGCCAAGCCCAACGAGGAATAGAAATCAAATTCTATTTGATGATGCGAGTATGAACGGAGGAGTTGTGTTTGATGAAGAAAGGAAGAGAGAAAAAGCTCTGGAAGCTTCTGTAACAAGGGCTGCACAAAAAGGTCTTCAGATGGAGACTCCTCCTCCTCCATTTGTCAAAGATGGGGGCATATTGAGCTCAGCCATGAGCTCATCGTCTCTTCTCTATGGCCTATTAAAATACAGGGGAGTTTCCAGAGAAGAGCAGAGAGCAGGGAAGCAGAAATGTAATCCTTGGGGATTACGGGGAGCACACAGCATTGTTGACGTGTGAAGGAGAGGGGGGGGCCTGGGAGAGTGCTATGGTAGTATTGAGAGCACAGAGGAGCACTGATAGATTGACTGAGAGTGGGCTAGGAATTGGTGCTGTTGAGATCTGAGAAGAGACAGTGAGATAGTTGAGGTGAGGAGAGTGCGGTGAGGGTGAGTGGAGATGAGCTCCTCCCTATTGTATCATTGTAATTCATTCTGTGATAGTGAATTATTTTGTTCCTCTCCGTGGATGTAGGCAGATTGGTCCGAACCACGTATACTGTGTCTCATGTGTGGGTTGATATGGTTTAGGATGTGACTGGTGCTAGCCTTGGGCACAACAGTGTTAGGTAGGAGTTGCTTATGGTGCTAGTGAGAGCACCGAGAGATCTGACAGAAGAGTGGGCTAGTGGGGCTAGAAAAATTGGTAGCTGTGAGAGCATGACATGAGAGATGGTGAGAGATGAGAGAGTGCTGAGAGGTGAGTGGAGATGAGCTCCTCCCTATTGTACTCATTGTAATTCATTCCTGAGATAGGGAATTATTGGTTCCCTCTCCGTGGATGTAGGCAGATTGGCCGAACCCATCGTATATAATATATGTGTCATTGTGTGTGTGTGATATGGTTAGATGTGACTGGTTGACTAGTCCTTGGGAACAACATTCTCTTCCCAAACCAAGGGAGAATATGGTTAAGGTGGAGTAAGATAAAAGATGATGTTGATCCACTTCAACCACTTCAGGTTTGCCCAATAGGGTGATGTTGAAATTTAGAAGGCGTATGAAGGGAGAAGAAGAGGTGTTTTTCAAGGTTGGTGGGTTTCAAAACTTAAGTTTTTATGGCTTATGGATTAAAAGGATTTTAAATGGGTAAGGAGTGGAGGGAGGCTCGTTCCTCATCTTGAAAAGCTATATATATGGAGCAGCAATTGATGGAGTGTTTGCCCCCCCGACATTGACATCTATCCAGCTTACATATCTTGAAATGATTGATATGTCTGATAGATTGATTTCGGAGTCTTAGTAAAGACTTCAAGGGGTGATTATTGGAAAATTGAAACATTCCTGAAAAATTGGATTGGGGGACTCCAAAGGATAGTATTCGGTAGTAATTATCTACTAGGGGAGAGAGGGAATATTGATAATGAATCGTATCGAGGACTCCAGGACCATAACTTCATTTATGTATTCATTTTCAGAGTTTTTGATAAACAGAATTGTGACAATTGTATTGCGAATAAGATCATTTACTTTTTCTTTTCTCTGTCCTTTTTTTTGTTGGGGAAACTGATATTTGACCCTCCAATTTAGATCTAAAATTAGTTTTTTTTAGCATGTTGACTAAATTAAAATAAAAACTGGTTATTCTGAACTTAAATATTAATTTGTCCCCTTAGAGGCTGTCATCTAAGAAGAGCACAAAACAAGGAAGACCGGTAACGTCATTTCATCCATGATTTATGAAAATAGGTAAGGATCTAGGCTAGTCCTCGGGTGTAATTTAAGGCTGATGGGGCAAGAATTAGGCATGGATTGGATCAGAGAAGACAATCGGAGCGACAATTATGATGTTACATATTCCGTTCGCTTCTTGTCATGACACAATTCCCCTCCCGATTGATAAAACCAATCAAACAAGGCCAAATAATTATAGGAAAATTAAAGTACTGTTCCCCCCAAAGGTGACTTCATGTAATATAGATTTCTAGAAAATGCTTAAAATTGGGGGGGAGCATTGAATTGTGAAGTAATATTCAAAACACGCAAAATTGGGAGGACCTTTTTCAAAAAAAAAAATTAGGCCTTGAGCTAATATTAAGTAATCTAAGTTACAAAAACGAAAAGGCGAAAGTGCCTTTTTCAAAATGATCTGATGCGAAAACGCCTTCAAGCCTTAGGTGCATATAAATATGTGCATACACTATTCTAAGCGTTTTATGATCCTATTGTATTTTTTTGTTAACAAAAAAGTAATTACAATTTGCGTAATTGTGTATCTTATTGCTAAGCGTTATGATTCATACGTATTATTTTGTACAAATTATATAAAATACTATTTAGCCAGTCTTTGCTACAATTAATATGATGAACCATGCAGTTGCGTAGCAACAACATATTACCCTACCATCATCAGGTCTTGCACTACAATGACTTACAAAAGCAGAAACTTTGCACTGCAAATTCTTGACGTGTGTTTTATGTTCACACCAAGAGTCTTCCAGCACATTCCTCAGTCTCATCAATAATGGACTCTACTACTAGGACTAAGATTAACTCAACAAAAATATGTTACGCGGTGCCAATTAAAAAACTCTTTTTAAAGTAATATTTTAAAAGCCATTAAAATTAAACATTCAAAAAAGGTCACTTACAAGTCGCGTGTAGTGTTCTTTCGCGCGTGCTATGCAGTCAAACCAAGTGGGGTCGTCTAATTCATTTTTCAGTGCCAGTAATAATGGACACTTGTGCTAACTTGGTTTAATGAAGGGAATGGATCAACTGTCCCAAAGTATTTGGGACAACCCCCGTCCAAGCTCCAAATAGATAACACCTCTCCATTTGTAATTTATTAAGGGATGTTATGTAATTTATAAATTACACAAATGGATATGTGTTATCTATTTGGAGCCGAGACAGGAAATTGGGGACAGTTGGTCCTCACCTTTAATGAAAACACTTTTTTGAGCTTGTTATTTGAGATAATAAACAAATCAAGCTGCTCGAGTTTAACTCAGATTTATCTCGATAAAATTTATTTGAGATTCGTTTGTTACTTACACAAGTCAAGTTTAAACATATTTTTTTAGCTTGTTAAATTTTCAAGTCAAACTTGAATAATTTACTACTCAACTTAATAAATTTATAATTTTTAAAAATTTTAAGTTACTCAAGCTAGACTCGTGATCGGCATGATTAAAGTTTTATTTGAGATAGATTTGCTTAATAGACAAACTAAGCTCAAACATATTTTTTGAAGCTCCTCTAATTCTTTTCTCTGTGTTTGGGATCATGGGGTGAAGCGATTTCTATACATGGTGAGTAAAGCCGGCACTCTCGTATAGAGGCACTAGTCATTATTTAAGGACGGAATCTGTTCTTTTAATGGTATGTGTTTGTTTCGTGGAAGTAAAATCATGAAGTCGTGACAATCTGGTCTTAGTGTTCATACTTGCTTGTATTTGACTTCCTTCATGATTATCAGGCCTACGGAACAAACGCATCTCTTCATATTTCCTATTTATTGTTTGGTCCTCCATGAGAAGTGGTAGTTTGTAATTTTCCTTCGTTTATCTTTTTTCTACAAATCCCAGGAAGGCTTCTTAGGAGTTAAACTTCTTTAGGAAATTTTGTTCATCACTTCCCGAAATTTTTCCGTCATAAGTCTAATTGCCATGTGCTTGGTGCAGGGTCCAAGCTCTATGGTGCTCATTTTTAGGGGAATTTCAGCTAATGCTCCATAAGCTGCAATAGGTAACAGTTGTTGACAATTCTATAATGAAAGATTGAAGCTGCTCAAATCCAGTGTTGTTCGTCCACCAAATCCATTCTTTTGATATCAATTGCCAAAGCTTTTGCTTTTTCTTAGTACACTCCATAAGATTCTAATTACGCCCACTTTTTTTTTTTTTTTAATTTCCATTTCCTCTTCTCTCACAAACTCCACCACTACACAGGTGGCATCAATTTCCATCATCTGCCACCACCACAGCATCCAACCCCTAATTGCCACCACTCAACATTGCTTCCTCACCCTCCCTAAAGACCCCATTGACTCCATTCCCATCTCACAATTGCATGAGTCGAAACTCGAACTTCCCTTATTATTATCGAGTTATCCCAATGCCGAAATCTTACACTTGTGATATTATTTTGGCATCAAAAGAATTTTATGTACTTGGGTGCAAGTGAATTGCGTGTTCTATGCAAATGAAGCAAATGTGAGTTATAATTTGTAATTGAAACACGTAAAAAAAAACAACTCATGCAGGCTTAATTAAGGATAAAATAGTAAAAAACTGATTAAAAATATCATGCTTATGAAATTATTTTAAACACCTCTCCATTGAGGTGGTATTATTTTTGATTATTCTCTCAACATACAAGTGAAGAGATTTTCACATAGTTCTTAGAGTAACTTTCCCTATTCATTTCCCACCTACCCTACTCTTTCCTTCGCCTTTGTCTCCCATTAAATTTTCCCATAGGCCTTAAGAGTAATTTTCCCTATTCATTTTCCACCCACCCAGTCACTTCTGACTGTCTTCCATTAAATGTTATGTCACAAAGGAGGGAAAATATCTAACCAAGTGGAGTCGTCCAGCTCAATTCAAATTGACGTCTCACATGTAGTTTTTTTTTGACGCGTGCTATGTGTTCACACCAAGTGGAGTCGTCTAATTCAAAGCAAATTGATGACTAACATATAGTGTTTTTCTTAATTCGTGTTATGTGTTCACACCAAGTGGAGTCGTCTCGCTCAATGCAAATTGACGACTCACATGTAATTTTTTCTTGACACGTGCTAATGTGCTATGTGTTCACACCAAGTATAGTCATCCAACTCAAAGCAAATTGACGGCTCACATGTAGTGTTTTTCTTGATTCGTGTTTACACCAAGTGAGGTCGTCCAGCTCAATGCAAATTGACGGCTCACATGTAGTTTTTTCTTGACACGTGTTATGTGTTCACACCAAGTGGAGTCGTCCAGCTCAAAGTAAATTGGGGGTACCTAGGTGGCATGTTCACATCCACTTATTTGGGGGTGGACTCCATTTTTTTAAAGTGGGGTTCACCCCAAATGGGTGGACGTGAGCGTATTATGTAAGCACAATTGTGGTAATACCACGGACGCGCGCCCATCTTAACATTACTCTTAGAGAGACAACAAATTTCAATGCTTATTGTACTTGATTGCAGAAAAAAAGGACGGAGTATATGATCTAAAAAATATGTCCATTTCTTTTGAAAACACGGACAAATAGATCAAAGTAAAGCTTTGTCTAAATTACAACAATCAATTGTAAAATTTACCCAATATGAAAATTACCAGTTTGGCCCCATCCAAAAACCTTTTTTCCAGGTTATTTTGTACCTAATACATCTTCTTTAATTAATTGTTGATTTGACAAAAAAGTAAAAGACAAGACGCAACACATGACGTGTTGAATAACTCCTGCTAGCAATTTTTAATAGTTGAAATTGATATCGCCAGATTAAATAATTTAATGCCATCAAAATCATTTTTCTAGTTCTTATTTAACAAAGTGAAAAAAAATACGATACATTTCAAGTTACAAGATTATCTCAAAAATGACCCAGGCTTCTATTCAGTACATTTTGGATTGCATCGGTGCAGTCCAAGCAATTTCAAACCCAGTTTAACAATTCAAACCGTTCATATTATAAACTTTATCGAGAACTTTAATACACCAAAAAATCACTTGTTGACATCGCATCATCACAGCCCAAGTTGCATAGTTATGTCAAATAATACGGGTAAATTTAATAGTTGGTCCCTATAGTTTAGGCAAAGTCTCACTTTGATTGCTATAGTTTCAATTTGAAGAATTAGTCCTCACATTTTTCAATCAATTTCAATACAACCCCTCCATATCCAAAACCATTAAAATGTTAATGGAAAACTCAATGTCCGGACAACTTGGCATCCGTTGGCAAGAAAAGGAAGTGGGAACACCAAATAAGAACGCCATTCCATGAGCATGTCATGGGACGCTTTGTGTGTATTTTGTTTCAAACTCTTAAAAGTCATAATTTTTTATTTGTTTATTATTCCTCGATAATATTTGTACAAAATAAAATGTATATTAAATATGAAATTATATAAAAATAAAAGAAAACTTTTTGATAGGAATTCTATATTTTTTAAAATAAAATGCTACTCACGACCCAACGGGCAATGGCTAATGGGCAAAAACGTAGATTAATATACGTAAAAAATACAAAAATATTTATGAAAGTGTATTAAAATATATAAAAATATATAAATGTAAAAAAAAATGTGCATTATCTCCACTTAACAGGCGATAGTTATTCAAATAATTTTTAAATTTATTCATCAAGGTGGTGGGTTTGTTAGGTATGGGGGTGGTTAGGAAAAAACCAATAGAGTTTAAATCGGTTATTAGATAAAACTACTTTAATTGGGTCAAGTTTGAAGTAGAGATGATGTCCCGTCGGAGACCCGTTACAATTCCAAATTTTAGATGGGACAATCCTTTACAATCCATATACATGTCGTCAAAATTTTGAAGAAAAAATATGATTCGTTTTTTAATATTTTAAAAATCTAGAATTGCTTTATGTTTAAAACATTGTGTCATCCTATCATTTTTTTCAAAATTTAAACGTTATGCATAAGAATTGTTACAGGTCAATTCATCTAAAAACGAGAAATAAGATTTGTTGTTTTTGTTAATTGAAGACAAGATTACCGGGCGTCATTTTAGAAATTACTCTAATTCACTACTTTTTTAAATTTATAGGATAAGATGCATTCGTTTCATTTTATAAAATCAGTGGTGAATGATAAAAACTTTCATCGGTTAAAAACTCACTCGAATACAATCCCTCATCTCCTTTTCCCTTGATCCTTACCCTAAAAAATTCATCACCACCCAAAAAATTCACTCCAGACTAACACCATTCCCTCTTCATGTTTTTCCCTTCAACCCAAAGGCGTTGCCAGAAAACAAGACCCGAAAAGGCTTGAAAGTGTGGTGTTCCACCTACTAACAACTTTGGCACCATTCCTTCAAGAAGAGGTGAATTCGTTGCCTGGAGGTTGGAGAGAGATCGAATACCTCAGAGATGAGTTCGAGCGCCCTTAGAGTTGCTGATGTGTTCACACCAAGTGGAGTCGTCTAGCTCAATGCAAATTGATGGCTCAAATGTAGTTTTTTCTTGACGCGTGCTATGTGTTCACACCAGCTCAAAGCAAATTGACAGCTCACATGTAGTATTTTTCTTGACACGTGCTATGTGTTCTGTTGGAGCAAAAATCACAAAATTGTAGAATGTTTCAAAGGCACATCACCAATGTCGCTTTTCTTAAAGCGTTATTCGCCCCCATCAATTCTGCGAGAATGGTATGCACTCGGTTCACAGCGAATCGCTTCTAAGATACAATAAAGCCTCAAAATCTAATCTGATATCTGACTGCGTTTGCACTAACGAAATCAGAGCAAATACTTTTAGATTTTTCTAAGTAGCCAAGAATCTGGAATTCTGTTTTTACAGAAAACAAAATTCAGGAATAAAATAGAATAAAATAAGTATAACTTTAATTATTTGCCCAAAAGAGAAAGGAAGTTCAAAAGTTGTAAGTATGTGTTTTTTGCTTGCGAATCTGTCATTTAATAGACAGACTTGTGCTTTCAATGAAAGGTGTTTGGAAGAAGATGACTGTTAGATTTTCAAATCTAATAGTCCCATTTTACTGTCTTTAGAACCGTAACATTAGATTTCAATCATGTCCATTGTCGATCACACACCTTAGTATCGACGGTGTAGATCGCACCTCTTCAATATTCAATCAACCGTTTACCACATCTTATTTACTAGATGTATTTTCACCGTACGATCATGTTAATCTTTAATATTAACCGTCCGATCGTTATGATCATCATGAATAAAAATAACGGTCTTGAGCACATGACACCCGTGCACGCGCCATTAATATCCCACATTGGCGCCGCACGCGTGTGTGGTGGACGGTTTGTAACCGTCCTACGTCGCCACATTTACAACCCAAGATAGTGCCTAGCATAACAAGATACAAGTCATAATGACTAACACTTAAATATCTTTTCACTTCTTTCTCTTTTTCTAATGTGAGACTCCAAAACTTGCAAAACATATTACATATATACATATATTTGAAAATATTTTAACATGTTCACACCAAGTGAAGCAACCCATCTCAATGCAAATTGACGGCTCACATGTAGTGTTTTTCTTGACGCTTGCTATGTGTTCACACCAAATAGAATCTTCCAACTCATTTTTCAAACTCATCAATAATGGACATTGGACACTAATACTAAGATTCGCTCAACAAAATATCTTACGCAGTGCCAGTTAAAAAACACTTTTTAAACTAATATTTTAAAGACCCTTGAAAATTAAACATTCGAAAAAACCCACTTACAAGTCACATGTGAAAATATAGTCAATTCTGTTGTATAACCATACATACAATTCTCATATCATGCATGAATTAGGCTATGACATATTGTAAACACATTTTACCTTATAAAGTAAAAAGAAACATAAAAAAGGAACGATAACATAAAAAAGGAACGATTTTGTGTTCGTGCAATACAAGAAGATGAGATCATTGGTCTAGATTCTCTGTCTTCACCGCCTCAACGTCTTCAAACGCTCCACCTCGTAGGACATTTACAACGTCTACCGCGATGGATCCCTTCTGCTTTCAACCTGGTAAGAGTATGCTTAAGGTACAATAAATTATGAGATGCCGATCCGTTGCGGATCCTTCAAGACTTACCCAATCTGGATGACCTTGAAATTTATGATGCATTATGTTGGAGAGGAACTGTGTTTTAAGGCTGGTGCGTTTCAAAATCTTGAGACTTTATATCTTGGTGTATTAAAATAATTGATCTGGGTGAGAGTGGAAGCAAGCTCGATGCCTCGCCTTAAAAAACTCTCTTGTCTCCGCCTTTCAAGGTTGGGATGTCTCCAAACCAACCTTGAAAGGCTTGATTTATGAGCTATAGCCATATAGCTTTATTTCAAGACTCCGTAGAGACTTACAAGGCGGAGACATCCCTGTTGTTTGGATTGGGAAGGATCGTTTCTTAGCTTTCTCTCTTTTTTTTTCTAGATTTTAATAACACTTTTTGTGCGATACTAGAATTACTCATTGCATATATTATCTTCTCAATATTAATCCGGTCAATCAAAAAAACTTCAAGAAATTAGATATGGAAAGTTAACCTTTGGAAATTTTTCCAAGAGGAAAAAACTATGACATGTTAAGATGTTTAATCCTGAGAGAAAATAAAGAGTGAAATAGGAAATAACGAAGCTCTGTTTAGAGGGTTGTAAGCCTCTAGTGAATTGGTCCATGACAAAGAAAAATCATTGTATCCTTCTTGTCACGATGCAATAGGATTCAAAGCCCACACGGAAATAGAAAGAGTAAATTCCCAAGATGGTCCTCATAGTTTTTTTATTTTATTTTATTTTGATTTTGGTCCATACCTTTTCAATTCCCGCGATTCTAACAATTGCACAATAAATAAAGGATAAATTTAACATTTGGGCCATGTAGTTTATGCAAAGTCTTACATTGATCCCTACAGTTTTAACTTGAACATTTAGAACCTTACAATTTTCAATCAATTCAATACAATCCCTCCATTCAAATTCATTTAAATGTTGACGGAAAATACAAAGAAAAAATTACCAAAACGGCCCATGCAATTTCTATTAGATTTTTAACAAATTTGGATGGAAGGACCACAATGAAATTGATTGGAAACTGTATAGTTCTAATTGGTCAAATATAAGCTACAGGAATCAAAGTGAAACTTTGCCTAAACTACAGGGACTAATCATAAAATTTACCCAATATGAAAATGGCCAGTTTGACCCATCCAAAATACTATTTTCCAGGTTATTTTGTACCTAGCACATTTTCTTTAATTAATTGTTCATTTGACAAAAAAGACAGACAAGTTGCAACACTAGACGTGTTTGATAACTCCTACATTATGAGAGTTGAAAAATGCACCTCGTTGACAAAAATAAATTCGTAATATACACAGTTCAGACTAGTTCCTTACCATTCCTACAAACCAAAGCTACAACGGCCATGAACACAAAATCGGAAATGGCAGAGAGTGCGGTGTTCCACCTACTAGCCAACTTTGCAAACTTAAAAAAAGCCTTCAAGAAGAAGGTGAATTTGTTGACTGGAGTTCGGGATGAGATCGAATACATCAGAGAAGTTTAGCGCATGACCGCTTCCTTAGAGTTGCTGATGGCTATGGAAGAGCACGACCCGGGGAATCGCAGTAATGGGTGGAAGCAATGCGAGAAGCAAGCATATGACACTGCAGATGTCTCTTGACATGCACATGCTTCGTCTCGGACCTCATCATGGCAATTGAGTTCCGGGTTTCTTCTTTTCCTTCTTCCCTCATCTTCACAAAGTTTGTTGCTATAATTAAGACTATAAAGCTCGTCAACCCCCATTGTGGTCTTCTTCCGTAACGGTTCATCCAGTCTAGGCCTCATTAATATTTCCGAGGGTACTCATAGATTAGTGACATATATCGTAGACAAGAGCAGGCTCAAGGCCCACAATTGCATGGTACGACTCTCGTGGTGATGCCCTTCTACTTGAAAAGCTGAGCTTGTGGGCTCGACAAGCCAAAATCACAATGATTCAATGGCTAATGGAGGATGATCCACAAGCTCAAGGTGGTTTCCAAATAGCAGGAATGGGGGTATTGGGGCAAAACCCCCTCACTAAAGGCTACGATGATCCAATAGTGAAGAAGCATTCCAAAACCATGCTTGATTACTGTTTCTGAATCATTTCAGACCGAGAAACTCCTACAAAGCATGATTGAATCAACTATTTGAAGAAGTCAAGCAGCCAATCCACAAGGAGTGGAAAATAATATGGATACAAACAGCTTGAAAGGGATAATAAATCTTTCTTGCAACAAAAGAGGTATGTGCTTGTTCTTGATGATGATGGAATATTCACGCTTGGAAATCTTTTAGATAATGTCATTCCCAAATGATATTGTGGCAGTCAGTAAATTCTCAACAACAAGAAAGTAGATGTAGCCTCTTTCTCTAGTGGAGAATGCCATGGCCATGTCTATCTTATCTCATCCATTAGTCTTCCGATGATTCTTAGGACCTTGTTTTTTGCAGAAAGCCATTTCAAGGGAATTCTTCTTCCCCCTCCATATTTGGAAAGGCTTGTCTAGAGATCTCTTCCGAAGATGCGAGGGATTTGCACTTGCATTGTGGCCGATTATGGTCTTTTTAAAACTACAAAGGAGAAGAAAGTGGAAGAGTGGTAGAGGCTCTCCCGTAGCCTTGTCGGAACTAGAGGGAAAATGAAAACTCACAAGCATGAGTAGAATATTATCCCATTAGTTTTTCTTTGGATCTACCGTGGACTCTCAAGTTTATGTATTTTTGTACTTGAGCTTTTTTCCAGAGGACTATTTCAAGATTGATCATTGGATATTGATTCGGGTTATGGGTGGCAGAAGGATTTGTAGAAGCCAAAGACGGTACTGACATTAGAGGAAGTTGCACAGAGCACCCAATGGGCTATCAATCGAAGCTATCAGTGCGCAAGGAAAGAGGAATGAGCGAAGATCACAGCATATCGCATCCATGATCTTTGGTCGTGAAATTATCGTTTTCTTTCTTTCAAGTCAAAAGAGGCAAACAAAAATCGGTCACATTTGCAAGTGAAGAGCGTGGCAAGTTTGGCGCTAAGACGGTGCGAAAATGCTATCAGTGCACCAATATTTGGATAGTGACAAGAAAGTAGTTGTGTTCATCAAGTTTGTTTCAGCACACACTCATCTTCGTTCTTTGATCTGTGTTTAGTTCAATATATTCTTTCGATTTGTCCAAGTTTTTGCGTTTGTTAGGTGACTGTCTAAGCTGTTAACATCGTTAGACCTTGAAGCACCAATTGGAGACGTTCCCAAATGAGATCGTGAATTAATGTCATCTCAAGCATCTAAGTTTAAGGGGAACCAAATTGAAAACAATTCCAAATCGAGTGCGGAACCTCCAAAACTTAGAAACATTGGCCTTAAACAAACACATGTCACTGAGTTGCCAGATGAGATCATGAAGCTCCGAAGGACTTCGTCATCTGTTGTGGTTATATCGCTACCATTTTAGTGGACTGCTTTCGTATGGAACAGGATTCAAAGCCCCGATGGGAATAGGAAGTTTGTCATCCTTGCAAAACCTCTGTTCTGTTGAAGAAAACCATGACAATGGCATTGGATGGGAGAGCGTTAAGGAAGGCTGATCAAATGAGAAGGGTGCACATTTTAAGCTGAGGAGGCGGATGGAAGGTGTTATGCTCGTCTTGGAGAAGCTAAAAAATCTTCGATAGTTGTGGTTAGTGCAATACAAGAAATATGAGATCATTGATCTAGATTCTCTGTCATCACCGCCTCAACGTATTCGAACGCTCTACCTAGTAGGACATTTACAACGTCTACCGCGATGGATCACTTTGCTTTCAACTGGTAAGAGTTGCTTAGAAACAGTAAGATAAGAGATGCGATCTGTTGCGGCCCTCAAGACTTACCAATATGGGCAGCCTTCCCCCACACCCCACCCCCTCGACATTTTCATGCATTAGTTGAAAGGAAACGTGTTTTAAGGTGGTGCGTTTCAAACATCTTGAGATTTTTATGCTTGGTGAATTAAATGATTGATATGGTGAGAGTGGAAGCAAGCTCGATGATCGTCTAAAAAACCTCTTTCTCGCGAAATGTAAATTGATGGAGGAGCTACAAGCAGGTTATTGACATCTAACCAACCTTAAATCGCTTCATTTATTCAATATGCCAGATAGCTTGATTTCGAGACTCAGTAGAGACTTACAAGGTGGAGACTATTGGAAAGTTTCACACATCCCTTGTGTTATCACTGGGGGATGGAAAGATGATCGTTGGCAAGAATATTTTCTATCCTGAGATAGGAAGGAAGAAAAAAAGAGTGCTTATGTCTGTATTTAGATTCAAGTGATTTTGACAAATGATTTGTTGTACTCTTTTTATTCTCTGTTTTCTTTTCTTTTCTTTCTTTTGACAAATGTTTGTTTAGCTTCGAAAAGCAAATGGAAGGAAATAAAAATGAAAATAAATTTCTCTTGTTCAATTTTATAGACAAAAATTGAACACTTTTTGTGTGATACTTAGAATTACTTATCTCGACTCGCGTGGAGGTAGCTTTGAGGATTGTGAGATAGCTCAAGGCGCATCCGGATCTTAGCTTATTTTATGGAGTACACAATCATCTGCGTATTGAGGCATTCACGGATGCTTATTGGGCGGGGTCTCCATCATATAAGAGGTCCACTACTGGGTAATGTTCTTTTATTATCTTCTCAATATTGATCTGGTCAATCAAAAAACCCTCAAAAAATTAAACATGGAAAAAAAAAAAAAAAAAAGGTTAACCTTTGGAGATGTTTAAGATCCCCCAAAATTGCCATTTTAAGATGCTTAATCCTGAGAGAAAAAAGAGTGAAATAGGAAATGTGGAGTGTGGTGTTTGAAAGATAAGAAGAAGAAAAAATCGAGGATAGATACCCACGGTGGTCTAGTGGTGGTTGAAGGTAGATACGAACGATCGCTGGTTGCTGAGGCTTAACTACAACACAGAAACTCTGAGTTCGGCTGCCAAGCCGTTTTCGGAAAACAGCTCTCCGATGGTTAACTTAGATGATCGGAGAATCAAAGTATGTAGAGAGAGAGAGTGTGTGTGTGTGAGCTTTTTAGAAATTATTTTCATACCTTTGAGAGAATAAGGGCTGGCATTATAAGCTCAGTTCGGCGCATTCTTAAACGCGCCATCTGTCACATCATTGGATAATTTGCAGCTCGGCACTTGCTTGGATGCGCTGATGATGTGTCAGTGGGTAGGCGACTGACCCATCCATACTTCTGGGGCTGGTTGGTAGCTTGCATTATATTGACGACGTCTCAATCCAGGTACGAGGGTTGTCAGAGGAAACTTTGCCATGAAAGTTACATTTTGTCCCTCGTCGTGCATCGGGATCGTCGTCATCCGTTACCCCTCGATCAAGTTTCGGCATGATTACCCTGCCGAACTTGCTATATAGCGATAGTTCGGCAGTGATGCTTGCCTTAGCTCGGACAGTGCCTATGTTCGGGTTTTTTTTCAATTTCTAGACGAGCTCCGCGCAGATTCCCACAAACTTTCTTAATAGGAGATAGCTCAGCGGCGATATCTGCCTTAGAAAAGCCAAAACTTATAGTTGCGTATTTTATCCCCTTACAAAAAATAACGAAGCTCTGTTTAAATTGGTTCATTACGAAGAAAAATCATTTTATCCTTGTGGTGGTCACGCGATGCAAACGGATCAAAGCCCACACGAAAATAGAAAGCGAAAATTCCAAGATGGTCCCCATAGTTTTTTTTCGACTTTGATTTTGTTTATACATTCTCAATTCCCACAATTTTAACTTTATATTTCTTAATCACTCCAATTTGTAAAGGAAGTTAGGTTTTTGAACGAATTTTCAGCACATGCCCGACATGTGATCTCATTTGACTGTAATTTACATTGGCATTGGGAAAATTATAATGGAGTTTGGGAGATTTAAAGAGGAAATTAGGTTAGAATGGAAAAAAAAAGGTCAATTTTGTCTTTCATATGATGGTACATGTTGGGCAAGTATGAGAATTTGTCCCAAAAATATAACGGCCATTGTTATTTGGACTGATTAGGTAAGAACATAAAAATATAAGATTCAAATAATAGGATTTGAAAATACATAATCCAAAATGAAAGTAGATACAAACTATAAGGATCATTTTTACACTTGCAATTGTGGCTGAGTGGTCTTGTATCTGCAAAGGAGAATAACGTGGAAGAGTGGGAGAGGATGTCCGGAAGCCTTAGTGCGGAACTAAAGGGAAATGAAAATTTCTAAGCATGAATTAAATATTAGGCCAAATCCAATTTACGGTTTACTTCATATGCGATTTATTTACTATCATTTGGAAATATGTAAAGAATCCCCATGTAATTTACCTCATGTGTAGTTAATCTCTTATCATTAGTAAAATATGCAAAGAACCTCTACGTAGTTTTGAATTAAATTGCAATCCCTAATTCTATTGACAAAAGTTCGGAAAGAGACTTGGGCAAATTACACAGATTTTCCATGTGGTTTCTAATAAACAAAGACCTCTCCTATAATTTTGAAATTACTCTGCAACTATAACTAATTTTACATGATAGCCACAATACCTCCATCTTTACTCAGATCTTTTCACTACATAGAAAAATATTTTGATAAAATTATTCTAATAAAAAAAATACAATTAAAAAAATATATAAAAATATGTCGCCTAATTTTTTTGCCCAAAGGGAGAAAATACCTTACTCGGTGCCAGTTAAAAAAATATTCAGAATTCTTTTTAAAGCAATGATTTAGAGACTTTGATTTGAAATCCCACATTCAAAAAAGAACACTCACATGTAGTGTTTTTTTTAGGCGTACAAGTGAGGTCGTCCAACTCATTTCTCACTCTCAACATAATATTCCTATATGATGTTTTCATATGGTAAATACAATTTACCTTAGAAAGTAAAATAAACATAGAAATGCGAAATAAATAAACTGATAACTATAAATTATTCGTACCCAAGTTTATGTAACATAGTTACCTGACCCCAAACTTGTCAAACAAGAGGGGTTCAATCTTGAGAGATAAAAAACTATTAACATGGAGATGTACTCAATATATAAATAAACACTCGTCTCTATATTTATGTTTTACTATGATTTTTTTTTTGTTAAAATAAATATAATAATTACTAATCTATTTTTTATAAAAATTATATTATTAAAAAGATATCCACAAGGCTATTAAAACCATATGAATACTAAATACATTAAATTAAACTCTAAAAAACCATGAGTTGAGTTTCCAAATTCAAAACTCGCCATTAAAGACTCACTTCAGACCACTATTCCCCGCCCCCTTCCCTTCAGAAACCCAAAGGAGACTCCATAATTAAAAAATATATAAATAATCCTCATATGCGATTTATCTCTCCATTATTAATAAAATATACAAAGAACATCTCCGTAGTTTTAGAATTAAACAGAACTTCAAAAAAAGACTTTGAGCAAATTACACAGACTTTCAAGAAAAGAGAGAAAATATCTTACGCGCTGCGAGTTGAAAAATCAATTAGCTTATACAAAGTATATCACCAAGTACCTGCACAAATATGGACCAATTTTGCTTTGCTTTTTGAGATTTTTTAACTGTTTTGATTTTTGATTTTTTGAGTTTTTAATGAACTTTGTAATCGCCCCCCCCCCCCCCCCCCCCCCCATTGGTCAAATTTTGATACTTTTTCAGTTCCTCTTGACCAGAAAAATCAAAAATATAATTTTTTTTGTTCAAATTTAGAAAAAAACACAATAAAGGCAAAATATTTAGCTAATTTTGTTGGGTAAAAATGAATTTTTTTGGTATTTAGTGAACTTTTTGTTTTTAAAATTAGATAAAAAAAAAACTATATTTTTAGACTCATCTCAAAGATAGGATCCGAGAAACTATAAAATTTTGATCAAATAATTTTAAAAAATCCACTTAAAATAAAAAAAACTAAAACTCTCAAAAATAAAAAGTGCCTAACTCAGCATATAATGATTTACAAGACTGCAAAGTCTGCTATGCAAATTGAGGGCTCACATGTAGTATTTTTCTTGATGCATGTTTTGTGTTCACACTTGGAGTCTTTCAACTCATTTCTCAGTCTAATTAATAATTGGATTATTGGACATTAGACGCTAGTACTAAGATTCCCTCAATAAAATATCACGGTACCAATTAAAAACTTGTTTTTAAAATAATATTTAAAAGCCTTTTCAATTGACCGTTCAAAAAAGTTCAACTTCCATTACCGTGTATTGTTCTTTTACACCTACTATGTATCCAGTCCAAATGGGGTGGTCTGGCTCAAATCAAGCTACTCAATTTTGGCTCGAATTTATCTCGGTAAAAATTTTATTTGAGATTCGTTTGTTACTTATACAAATCAAATTTGAACATATTTTTTAAACTTGTTTAACTTACATCTAGAGGAAATGCGAGGGATTGCCACTTGCAATTGTGGGATTTAGTGTTCTTTTTTATTTACAAAGGAGAATAGCGTGAAAGAATGGGGAGGATCTCCGTACCTTGGTGCGGACTAGCGGGAAATGCAAACCTCATAAGCATGAGTAAAATATTATCCCTATAGTTTCTTTGATCTACCGTGAATCTCAAGTTAGCTTTTTGTTCTTGCGCAATTTTTTTCATAAGACTATTCAATTTGAATCATTGGAGATTGATCTGTTATGAGTGGCAGAAGATTTGTTAGAAGCGGAGAGGGTATGACAAAAAGGAAGTTGCACATACTACCTCAATGGGCTAATCAATCAAAGCAAATTCAAGTGGCATCGATAAGGAGAGAGGGGGAATGTAGGGAAGGTTTAGAAGATGATTGATCGAAGGATCCACGCTATCGCATCTTCGATCATTACTTGTTAGTGCATAACAAGAAGATAGATCATTGATCTAGATGCCTGTCTTCACCACCTCAACATCTTCAAACGGCTACCTCGTAGGACATTTACAACGTCTACCGCGACGGATCCCTTTTGCTTTCAACCTGGTAAGAGTATGCTTAGTGTATAGTAAGTTAAGAGATGTTGAGCCGTTGAGCCCAATTTGGCTTACCTTGAAATTTATCACGCATATGTTGGAGAGGAACTGTGTTTTAAGGCTGGCGCGTTTCAAAATCTTGAGACTTTACATCTTGGTGTATTAAAAGATTTGATATGGGTGAGAGTGGAAGCAAGCTCGATGCCCCGTCTTAAACATCTCTTTCTCGTGCACTAAAAAATTTATGTAGGAGCTACCCTCGGGTATTAACCAACCTTGAAAGGCTTGATTTATCAGATATGCCATATAGCTTGATTTCAAGACTCAATAGAGACTTACAAGGAGGAGACTATTGGAAAGTTTCACCCATCCCTGATGTTTGGATTGGGAGATGGAAAGATGATGATTGGGAAGGATATTTTCTATCCTGAGATAGGAGGGGAAAAAAAGAGTGCTGCTGTCTGTATTTAGATTCACGTTTTTTACAAATGATTTGTTGTATTCTCTCTTTTCTTTTCTTTTCTTTTCTTTCTTTTGAAAAATGTTTGTTTAGCTTTGGAAAGAAATGGGAAGGAAATAAGAATGGAAATAAGAATAAAAAAGAAGAAATGAAAGAGTAAAGAAACATAAAGGAAATTGTGGGGGGACAAAATCATTAAAAAATGCACCATCACAGCACAAATAATTGAACAAAAAAAAAGAGAGGCAATTATAAACATTTTATTAGCTGGTTCCGAACTATTTCATTACCTTTAGCTGTGTTTTTGATCAACATTTCTTCATATGATATTTTGTACTTTATGAGAGTTGAAAAATGCACCTCGTTGACAAAAATAAATACGTGATAGCATGCTAAAGACGGTATATACAACATGTTTTCAGACCATTTCCTCACCATTCCTTCAAACCCAAAGCTACACCGGGAAACACAAAACAGGAAAATGGCAGAGAGTGCGGTGTTCCACCTATTAGCCAACTTTGCACCCTTCCTTCAAGAAGAGGTGAATTTGTTGACTGGAGTTCGGGATGAGATCGAATACATCAGAGATGAGTTCGAGCACATGACCGCTTTCCTTAAGAGTTGCTGATGCTGTGGAAGAGACCAACCCGGGACTCGCAGTATGGGTGAAGCAAGTGCGAGAAGCAGCGTGTGACAATTCAGATGCTCTTGACATGCACATGCTTCGTCTCGGACATCATCATGGCAAAGGAGTTCGCAGGTTTCTTCGCAAGTTTTCTTGCTATATTAAGACTATAAAAAGTCGTCACCAAATTGCTTCTGAAGTAAAGAGAACAAGTCTACTATGCTCATTATTTTCCGATGGACCATCAGAGTACATTACCAATATGGTAAGACTAGAGCACGGCTCAATATCAATGTTATAAAAACGCAATGCATGATTGTCGTGTTGATGCCCTGCTACTCCAAGAATCTGACTTTGTGGGGCATCGGCAAGCCCAAATCACAATTGATTTAGTGGCTAGCGGAGGATGATCCCCAACTCAAGGTGCTTTCGGTGGCAGGAGAGGGAGGATTGGGCAAAACCAGCAATGAATAGCCACTTTCAGAACCATGCTTGGATCACTGTTTCTTGAATCGTTTAAGATCGAGGAGCTCCTAAAAGGCATGATTCGACAGCTATTTGAAGAAGTCAAGTCATCAGTCTCACAATGAGTGGGAAATATAGATCAACAGCTTGAGGGGGGTTATTGACGGTTTTCCTGAAAGAGGAAGAGGTATTTTCTTGTTTTTGATGATGTATGGATATTCATGCATGGCAATCTTTTAGATATGCATTCCCTGATTAGCAATGGGGCAGTCAGTAATCTTGACGACGTATAAATGTAGAATTAGCCTCTTTCGCTACTATAGAGAATATCATGGCAACATATGTAATCTTGAGCCTTTGCCTGCCGAAGAGTCGTGGACCTTGTTTTGCAAGAAGACATTTCAGGGGAATTCTTGCCATCCATTTTTGGAAGGATTTTCAAGAAACATCTTGAAAAGATGCAAAGGATTGCCACTTGCAATAGTGGCAATTGGTGGCCTGTTATCTATGAAGGAGAAGAGTGTCGATGAGTGGGAAAGGATACACTGTAGCCTTGGGGCAGAACTACAAGGGAATGACAAACTCATGAGCATGAATAAAATCTTATGCCTTAGTTCTATTGATTTGCCATAATGCTATCTAAATTTATGCTTTCTGTACATGAGCATTTTTCCGGAGGATTTTTTTCTTGATCATTGGAGATTGATTCGGTTTATGGTAGGCGGAGGGATTTGTAGAAGCGAAGAAAGAATGACAGCAGAAGAAGTTGCTGATGGCTACCTAAATGATCTAATCAGTAGAAGCTTAATTCGGCGTGGAAAAGATGAGGATGGAGGGTCGGTATATCGCATCTTTGGCGTGCATTATTGTTTCGCAAGTCGAGAGAGCAGAACAATGGGACTCTGAACAAGGTCGAACCTTGGCCAAAAAGGTCAGAGCTTATCATCCACCATCATTTGGGAAATATACAACAAAGCAAGCGGTTTCACTAAACTCTTCGAGTTCGTTGCTCATGTTTGTGAAGTATGCACTTCCAAGTGTGTCCATGCTGTGTTGTTTACTGCTGGTCCTAAGGCTATTGCACGGCGTTGGACTTAAGGGTACCCTCTTGGAGGTATTTCCCCATGAAGTTGCAAAACTACTTACTTCATTCATCCTCACATACCTTAACTTGAGGTAAGGGTCGTCAATGGGTCGGGCCGTGTCAGTCCGTTTTTTGCTGGACCGAACTCGAAAGGCCCTTTAACTATATAACAGGTCATGTCGGACATGTCGGGGGCGGGGGCGAGTCCCTCCTATGAGCCAAAAAGATGAAACTCAAGCCTTGTCCACAGGCCTTAAGGGGTCTGGGCCTACAGGCCTTTAAACAATTTTTTAAAATATATTTTATTCCAAATTAAGACTAAAATATCAAAAATAAAAAAATTAATGCGTAATTACAGAAAATCATCCATAGATATTGATTTTTTTACATATAAAATATACAATGTAGTAAATAATTAATTGCCATTCAGCTGGGTCACAGGAGCGCCCTTTCGGGCGATTCACAGGCTGGGCCGGGGACTTTTTGATGACTCTTAGCTTGAGAGGAACCAAGGTAAAAATAATCCCGAAGTCCATTGGAAAACTCAAGAAATTGGAAACATTAAATCTACAGAACACGTATGAACCGAGCTGCCTAATGGAGATCCTGAAACCCGACAACTTTCACCATCTCTTGTTGTACCTACAAAGAAGGAACCTACTTATTTTTTTCTTTAAATTAATGAATCTGGATTCAAATCCCCAGCGGAAGTAGGAAGTTTTGTCATCATTGCCATAAACTGCGTCTATTGAAGCAAACGATGACATTAAACGAAGCATTGTACTCAGAGTTTATGAAGCTGACTGACTGAGGAGTCTGCACATGTTAAAATTTGAAGAATGAAAGATGGGAAGGTTCCTATGCTCATTTGCCCTTGAGAAACTGAAAAACCTCGCGCATTGGTTTGTTTTAATGCAACAGAAGAGCTGAGATCATTGATCTAAATTCTGTCCTCGCCACCTCGACTTCTTAGACGCTCGCCCTATAAGGACATTTACAAAGCTACCAGACTGGATACCTTCTCTTCACAACCTAGTGAGAATTTGTTTTCAGTGGATAAGTCAAGGATGATGTTTTATCCCACTTCAAGGTTGCCCAATCTGTTAGTTGGAAATTGACGAAGCATATGAAGGGAAAGATTGTGTTTCGAGGTTGGTGGATTTTCCAAAACTTAAGTTTTTTGGCTTATTGATTAAAAGGATTGAATGGGTAAAAGAGTGGAGGGAGGCTCGTTTCCTCATCTTGAAAAGCTATAGATATGGAACAACAAATTGATGGAGTGTTTTGCCCTCCGCCTTGAACATCTATCCAGTCTTACATAGCTTTAATGATTGATATGTCTGAGAGATTGATTCGAGTCTTATAAAGAACTTTTCAAGAAGGGGATCATTGGAAAATTGAACATATCCTGGAAATAGGCCAAGTCTCTGCTATCCTGGTGAATCTGAAGGCCTGATTGGCCAGATTTGCATGGAATTTGAATTTAGAATACGCATGGGATCGCATTTCCGATGTTACATATCCATTACACAATAAATTCCACAAAACATGACAGTATTTGGGAGGAGATGGTATTGATAATTGCCTCATTATGTCCATGCGGTTACGCATCGCTCTGTGTCATTATATATCCCCTCCCAATTGACAAACCAATCAAACAAGGCCAAATAGTGATAGGAAATTCACTTACTTTTCCAATGGTGACTGTCATCGTAAGATAGATTTCTAGAAAATGCTAAAATGGGGGGTGGGGGTGGGGGTGAATTGTTAAGTAAATCATTCAAAAAAAGAAAAGCGGGAGACCTTTTTCAAAAAAATAGTGCATGGAGGTATATATTGAAGTAAATCTAACTCGTAAAAACGCAAAGCGGGAGTGCCTTTTTCAAAATTATCTCGAGTGAAAGCGCCTCCACAACATTTAGGTGCATATAAATATGTGCATTATATCGCTTATTTCTAAGCATTTTATTGCTTCCTATGTATTTTTTGCTTACAAAAGTACGTAACATTTGGCTTAATGATGTATCTTATTACTAAGCGTTTTATGACCTGTAAGTAATATTTTGTTAAAATTCTATAAAATCTATTTTAGCCATGTCCCTTTGCTAAAATTAATAAACCATGCAGTTGCATAGCAACACAACATCTTACCCTACCATCAGTCTTGTAACTCAAATTTAGAGCAGCAACAATTTTGGCTTCAGGACTTCTCCACTCACGTGTGGGGAGTGCTACGTCATATTAAACTATCCATGAGCTTTACCTGTGGCGGACCATGCTTGAATATATAGAATCTTTGTTAGTTGGTAGATTTGACTAGGTAAATCTGGCGGACTTGACCCGATTCCCTCCCAATTCACAGTCCACGAACTGGTGTCCAGTTTGGCATCTCTACCAAGGTGAATTATCCGACTGAATGTAAATAGCAATTAAACATCTTCTGTCCCCATTGGGAGGTGATTTCCATATGTTACCCTCATGAACCATGAAGAATACGCATTTTAAAGATTGTCTTATTGATTTTTATTCTCTATATAGTCAACCAGGAACAAATCTTAAAATCAATATATCATGCAATCTAAAACCAATTAAGCACCTTCCAAAATCAATAATTAGCATACATATCACTAATGCATTAATATTTTTGTGATTGAAGCATTCTCATTAATTGGCCAATCATAGTTTTTTTCAGTCAAATAGATAGGATGCTATTTGCGGAGTATAAACAAGCATATATATACATAACCGCACATAACCCAGGCAATGGACCAACAAAAAGTTTAAGGTAAACTATGTAAAAGTCGAAGTATTGGCTTACCTGGTAGTACAACAGGTCGGAAAAGCTCTTGCAGTGTACGCCGGCATGTGGGAGCTTTAATGGGGGCGCAACGGGAAGACCACATGTGACATGAGCTTCACTCTCTTTAAACTCGGCAACTTTTTTTTCTTGTTTTCTTCAGAGGACTGGAGTCTTTTATGGATTCATGGGGGCTTCCATGCCGCACAAAGCTAATCTGATCGGTATCAATATAGATGGTTCCAAATAATAGGCAGAAAGAATTATACAGCATGAATATCTCCTAAAAATGTGAAAACCCTTTTTTAATACTCGAGCCAACTCCACAATTTCGGATTCCCTATCTGCCGAGTCATGGCTGTCAGACTGCCACAACCACTTGCCTTTAACATGTAACCTTTTTGCAATATCAACCGTTCAGCAGGTCGTATCTCTACTATTTGTTAATACTCGCAAAACCGGAGTGGAGTATTGAGATTTACCAAGTCGATTCAAAAGGAAAGTTCCTCCCGATTAGCAAAGTTTTCTGCCGAAAATTAAGCCCATTAAAAATGCAAGTGTAAAATCTACAACTGCAGAAATCCGCGAATCTGAGATTAACTTTAAAACAAAATAAAAACATTGTACGATGATTGCTCTTAAGTCAACAAATAATAATTCAACTTCATATCTATGCAGCAAGAACCCACATGGACGAAAGAAGTATTGTTTATTATAAAAGAAGAATATCACATGAAAAATAGGTAACGATAGCAACTAAGAGGATTTGAATGCCCCCCATCAGAACTAAAATCACTCCTTATCTTTAGAAACTCCTGATCAAGTAAATTTATTATATAAAAAGGAAACAGGACCAGTCTTCCAAAGAACTTATTAAACCTGAAGTAGCTTCTATGAGAAGTATAAATGACCCTTTTTGGAAATAATGCCAAAAAAAATTAAAAAAAGAAGGAAGAAATTGAATCTATGCAATATCAACATTATCTAGATTCATCCTAATGAGACACCAGCATGTAAGAAACAATGGGATAATTGAAATATCAAAGTATATCAAATGCACCTTTAAGTTATGAACTATGAATCACCTTATCTTTCTCCGAAAAATTTTCAGGTGGCTGAGAACAGTTTAACTACTACTACTTCAACGTCCATTTTGATGTCAAC
>VIGQ01001501.1:0-2500 GCA_009663005.1 Actinidia chinensis | reverse complement strand
AAAATAACAGACATTGTCACAAAACGTATAAACTAGAGAGAGAGAGAGAGAGAGAGAGAGAGAGTGTGATTTTGGATTTTTGTGGGTACTTACATAAGGAGAGACTGATTAAAGTAACGCAAATACTGATGAGAACTTGGACTAATATATGTGTCTGCTTTGGAGGGTTTTGGTGGGGGTAGTGGTGTTTCGACAATCGATGGCGTCAAAATTACAGGAGAGAGAGAGAGAATGCTGTTGAGAGGTTCAAATATGTGTCTGGGTTGTGGGTGTTTCGACAAATCGAGTGAGCGAGAGAAGAATAGGGGTTATTTACGGCGGATTCAGGTACCGGTGGTCAGGAGAAGTTTTGGGGAGAGAGAGAGGCGGAGATTGGGGGACTGAAGGGGTTATTTGTGCGAGTTTGGGCTGGGCTTTGTTACTACGCCGACACGGCGAAGAGCTTAGCTGTCTTTTTCCCTTCAGACATCAAGTTTTGAAAATCAATCCTCCACCAAGGAAGGGGCCGGCTACGACTATTTTACATGTCATATAATTGAGTTTTTTATTGGTTTTTTATGAAAAAACTCGGTATGTTTAGGGTGAATTTATTTGAGGTGAGTTGTATTTGTAAGACTTTTTTTACGGTGGTTTTGGTCACATTTTACATTTTCATGCAAAAGTAAAAAAATAAAAAATAGGCCTAAACGGGCAATGATTTTTTTTATTTTTTAGTTGCTCTTAATTTTTTAGTTTTTTTTTTTATTTTTAGGGAATTTTCACATTGTTTGATCAAAATAAAAATAAATTATTAAATTTTACAAAGTGCCCAACATGTAAATTTTTATCATTGATTTAAAAAAACATAAAAATAAATATTTTCATCTAATTTAGAAAAAAATCACTAAATACGAAAAATTATTTTATTCCAAATTTAAAAATTATGTCTTTTCGATCTCCTCCATCGAAAGAAAACCCCAAAAATATCTAATTCTGCTAAAATGATAAAAAAAAAATCACGATGAAAATATTAAAAAATCAAAGCATCGAAAAAAATAAAATAAAAATAACTCCAAATGTGGCCTTAGTTTTTAGAGATTGTGCCACTACAGTAATGACCTATACCACGGGGGTAAAGTAAAGTTGGCCATTTTCTTATTGGGCTAATAAACTAATTAAGAAATTAATAATTCATAATTAATATCATAATATGGTAATCAAATTCACGCCATTTTGACCAAAATTACCGCATCTGTTGGTTTTTAAATTTCACATTCACTAGTTTATTACTAAAAGAAAATGAATAATCACTCGACAGAGCAAAAAAATGTAAGATAAGTGTAAAAAATATATAACATATCTATAAATTTGCATGAAAAATGGTAGTAAGTGTATAAATATTTATAAAAGGTGCATGAGCGGTAATTAAAAAAACAATTAATAAAACCGACCATCTATGGAAAATTTTTTTTTTTTTTTTCCCCGTTGTGTAATAAGTCAGTCAACTCAATTCCGTATCAACCCGCACAGATTCATGCGAGTGAGAGGGTGGGCACGATAAGTTTGGCAAGTTGAACATACTTTTGTTTTTTTCAATAGGCCGGAGTGAATTTGCCGGTTAAATTTTT
Organism: Actinidia chinensis; assembly: GCA_009663005.1. NCBI lineage: Eukaryota > Viridiplantae > Streptophyta > Magnoliopsida > Ericales > Actinidiaceae > Actinidia > Actinidia chinensis. The sequence continues at coordinate 893 of VIGQ01001501.1, read as the reverse complement.
ACAAATCGCTTCAAACTCATAAAAAAAATACATTTATATACGGATTAGTACAAATCCTGCCACTGATTTAAGTTGAACGATGTATTACTTAAAACAAACACACAACTTATATAATAACGTTTTTTTAAGCCTGAGATGGATTGGCCTACCCAAGTGCTGATTATGGAGATTTGACATGCGGTGAAAGAAACCTCCTTAGTCGGGGCCAAACTCTTAATAGGACACGACCGATCTCATGGGGACACCTATTAAAAGAAGCTAAACTAACTGTATATTATAATTTTTTTTAACTTTTTCTCCGAATGAAAAAAAAAGTAAAAATAAATTTAATTAAAACATGAAAAAAATATTAAAAAATAGTCAAAGTATATAACCAAATGCATGCATGTGCTGTTTGCCTACTTTATACTTCACCTTGTCTAGAGAAAGGTCACTTTACTGGTTAAGAAATGCCATCAAAAGCATGATTTTTTGTTCTTGGGGGCAGGTGAATTGGGTATGCTATGATACACCTAAATTGCATCACAAAGGCATATTTGATGAAATGAAGTATTTGGATTGGCCTGGGTGGGATTGAAAGGATGGGTGGGACCTCACACCCATACAATCAAATGCTTCACTAATCAGTGTGCATTTGAGGTGCAAGTGTGATGTACCCAAGCCTTTCCCGATGATTGCAAGAAAAACTTCTTACCGACATACTTGCCAATTGAGGAGAGCGCGGTGTATACACAATGTGATAAAAATATAAGGAACAGCGCGTAGGAACATGTAAAACGTGTTGAGTCCAGCCCATCTGGATGAGTCCAGCCCATCTGGATAAGTCAAAATCCCACTTGATGAGTCCAAGTCAGTAGCCAAGCCCAAGACTAATTGGAGTTCATATGGAGTGT
>VIGQ01000110.1:10000-15000 GCA_009663005.1 Actinidia chinensis | reverse complement strand
TTAAACCAAGGAATCCAGGTGAGTAACACGATGCCATGACAAAATTATGCATGTATTTTCAAAATGGTTTCAATACATATGATGGTATGCTTAATGATTTTTTCATGTTTTCAAATGCATTAATATATATTATCAATACAAATGCCATGCCTTCATGTATGATATGCTATTATGATATATGAAAATCCATGATGTTTTTATTTACATGAAAAATAGAATATGTCAAAGTACAATGCATGTGACGCTCAGGTACCTCGCATTGGATTTTAAAATAATCTACCTAATGGTCCGAACGGTGGAGTGGGGGACGTTAAAATAAGTTTCACTCTAAATTGATATATCTCATGCCTAAAAGCCACCCGCATATATGGTCATCATGTTTATGTATACCAAGTGATCACACTTTGTTATTGCTATGTATGATTTTTGAAAGCATTGATGCCACGTTATGCCAAGTTCAAGTTATGAAAAGTTATGTTCCATAAGAAAAAACTAATGTTAAGCGACGCTCACATGTTCACGATGAATAATGTAATGTATAAATCTAGAAACTAATAATCGCATATATTTAACGTTCATGGCGCATCTATTGTTATTCACTTAAGTTTTTCACTACGTTTTTCGAAAACTTTTTCAGAAGTCAATAATCCGAGGAGAGCCTTAAAATAGGATACGCTTGACAAGAATCATAAGTTTTGTGCCAAGGGTGCCTTAATGTAGTTATGACAATAGACTAACCCTATACGTCATGTTATTCTATTGCCATGTGTGTTATGTGTAATTAAGTTGGGCCCTCCTTTTGTCTTAAGTAATAAAAAAAATTAAGCCACACTCTGTATGTACGGTGTGGACGTGACACTTTAATATTTTTAGCTATGATTACGTTTTCGCAAAAGAAAAATTTATATTATTTTGAATGAATATGCACATGTTTAAGATAAGTTGGCCTTGGCGGGCAAGCCGTCGGCCATCACGTGCCCATAATCCGCATAAGCCGGATTGCGGGGCGTGACATAGTCTCTTAGACAACGGTCATAAATTGTTTTGACCATTAGTATTTTGAACATTACTATTTATCTGTTATAAATTTGGAGTGACTATATTCATTTTCATCAGCAATTCAGCATCCCCTTTCTTTCTCTATTTCTCTATCTCTCACTGTCTCACATTTTTCTTTTAAACAATAAAATATTTGGGGCTTTCAAATCTTCAACTCATCGACTCATCGATATGGTCACTCTGAAGTATCCAACAGTTCTACATGATTTAAAGTGAAGGATTCAAGTATTATCTTTCAATTGAATTTATTTTATTCTGCAACATATTTGATATGTTTTAAAGTAATTTATTACTTGATTGTTTTAATTATTGCATTAATTTATTTTATATTGTATTAATTTTTAAATGGCAAGTGGCAAATTTTTTTCAATTACCTATTGATGACGAAGTGAATTATAGATGAAATTCAACAAGAGTCAGTAGGTAATGAAACTAAGTAATAATGAAATGGAATCATCATCGAAAATATGTAAAACAACTTCTATTGTCCTGGACTTATTTGGAATAATTATATTTAAAAATGCAGACAACACATAAGATTATATCAAAGCAAAATGTAAAAATTTGTTAAAAAAATTACTTACTAGCTGCATTCACATGGGACTAGTCATTTGAAAAAAAAAAAAATAAACAGTACAAAAGGACACATGAAAATAAAACTCAGTAGATATCAGAACACAAAGTGCAACTACTACGAAACAAGTGGGAAATATGGGACTTTTCAGTTACTATGAATTACGTGCTCGTGAAGAAGTTACTGATTATATGGTTAGTAGCCGAACTTCCTACTTCCCTTTTACGTATGTTGAAAACATGCTGATTTTTTTTTTTGTATGGTATAAAGAGCATTTAAATTCTCATTTAAAGGGTTTCATCATCATGACAAAAAGAGATATAATAAATATTCAAAAAATGCAACGAAATGAAAATATTTTTAAAACAATTATAAAGGAAATTTTGTTTAAACTAAACGTCTGATATGTGGCTCGGGAACAACACATAGTTATTTGTCATTAACTCTGCCCATTATGTTGTGATAGTGATTGGATTTAATAAAAAAATAATTTTTTAAAAAATGGTTGAAAGTCCGCATACTGGTCTTACAATGGGGGGAGGGAGTATTACTGTTGATGAACTTCAAAATGGGTTTAAAAGATAAATATTTCCTATCACTTGGATAATGCTACAAATAATATGTGGCTGAAGAATATCTAAACATTATTTGGCATTTACCTCTTTCTTCTGAAAAATAATTTCTAGTGCGTTGTTTGTCCACATATTTTAAATTATGTAAAAGACAGTTTTATATTTTATATGATTAGTTGAAAAGATCAGAACCTTTGTACGTAATATTAATATTAATTTTTTCTCCTGCTAGATATACTTTATAGAAAATGTTTGCGACTGTAAGTTTGAAAAGAAAAATATAAATGTTGATAGTACCTCCTAATATTTTGGATACTCCGCTGTCGAGTGCGAGTCGTCTAAATGTCCATATTTCCTATCATCTAGTATGACCATTCCTAGCTACCTATGACTGCAATTATTCAATTGTAGGATGGCCTACTAAAAAACTCTCAGTTGGTATATAACATGGAGACTAATATTTTCACACCCGTGGTAAATATTGGCAGAGGTAGACCAAATTGAGGATGTAGATATACTTCAGTATAATCATTTAAGAGCATGTAGATCAATGAATTTATGTAGGATCAAATTGAGAGGTCTTCTAGTTTGGAGTGAGGCCCAATGATCAATTGAATCTAAAAGTGTATGTGTTAGAGATTTTGTCTACGTGAGGGAACTGGAGTGATTCGTCATGCATGTTGGTCCAATGACTCCCTACTTTTGGACCCCTTGGCCCAATTGTTGGTTAAGCCATCCGCTTCGGAAGAGTTACCACCAATTCTGGAATGGAGTGTTTACCAGTCCTCCGCACTTAGTATGTTTTCTTTTCGTGTGGAAGGTGCATTCATACCCGTGTCATATCCTCCTAAGCCCCTATTTAAGGGCCAAAAGAATCATTGTTAAAAGTGCTCTTAAGAAATAATAGGAAATCCTAGGTTGGATAGTAACAAACGATCTTCATGGCATTAGTCCTCTCATGGTGCACGCATCGTATATATTTGGAGATGAGTCTAAAAGTTAAGCCTTGGGCGTCAAATGCAAAGAAGTTTAAAAAATCCCCAAATGAAAGACCTGTTAGGGGAGAAGTGTTGAAAACTTCTGATGCGGGTATCATATTCTAATTTCTCATTTCTTGATTCTAATTGGGTGAGTCCAACTCAAGCAAGTGTCCCTAAGAAGGTCCTGGGGTAACAGTAGTAAAAAATGAGATAATGACTAGTGCTAACTAGGATCAAACAAGAAGCTGGAGAATGTGTCATGGACTACCAAAAACAAATGCGCATACTAGGAAAATCACTTCCTACTTACTACCGTTTTTGGACCAAGTCTTAGAATGAAGGAGCAGCGGGCCGAGCTTTTTATTGTTTCCTAGATGGCTATTTTAGATATAACCAAATAGAGATCGCATTAGAGGATCAAGATAAGACCATCATTCACTGTCCTTTTGGTACTTATTCATATAGGAGAATTCCTCTTTGTGCCATGCAATGCAACACCGGCCCACTTTTTAAGGTTCATGATCTCGGATTTTCAACAACATGGTTGAAAATATCCTTGAGTATTCTGAATGATTTCTTTTCTCAGTTTAATGGGGATAGCATATGATTTATATTTAGAGGGCATTTGAGCAATTTTGGAGAGATTGCAGAAAGTCATTAGTGCGGATGGGAAAAGTGTCACTTCATATGACAACACAAGGGAAGAGTTTTAGGTCATATCTTGTCAAAATCGTGTCAAGTAGGGATAAAGGAGCTAAAGCCAAAGTCAAGCTATCCAACATCCTTTCTACCCCTAACGGCCCGTTTTTGGGGCTAGAGGAATGGGAATTTGATAACTTTTCAGAGGGAATAAACTTATTAGAAGGGATAATTTTTGGAGGGGGATAATTTTAGGGGGGGATACTTTTTAGAATGGGTGGATAAGGGTGGAGGATAAAGAAAAAATATTAAAAAAACAAATATAAATATATTAGTTATTAAAATATATTTTTTTTTTTATTGTTCTCTCTCTATATAACAAAAATTATACATTTTATTTCTCTTTCTATATTTTTTTTTTCTTATCTCTCACCGCCTTATCCCCTGATACTTTTTAGTTAGGGGTCTATAGGCCACCCAAAAATTATCCGTCTTTATCCACCTCCGGGGCATAAGTTATCCGAGGCATAAATTATCGCGCCTTCATATCCGCTTATCGTCAAACAACCGCCAGGAAAAAATTTCCGGAGGAAAAGTTATCCCCCTCACTTATTATCCGGTTCAACGGTCCCTAGTGTGTTAAAGACAAGTATATCCTTTTTAAAGGCATGCCCGGGTTTTTTCCAGTTTTCCATTTCATGCACTTCACTGAATGGTTTAGTTTCTATCTGTAAACCTTTGTGCCACTTACTTCCAGTAGATGTACTTTGAGTGGACACCACAAGTCAATAAGCTTTTGATAAACTTCAAATGAATTTTCTCACCACTCACACTTATATTTAGATCATCGGATTTGTCTCTTCCTTTTTGAGTTAGAGGTGTGATGCGAGTGACCATGCGGTGGGGGGGGGGCTGTTTTGGGTAAAGAGTAGATACGAAGCCACACTTCATACTATACGCTAGTAGAATGATGCCCAATTGAACTATACCACCACCAAAAAAAGAAAATTGCTAGTTGTGTTTTTGTACTCGATAATTATGTCATACTTAGTTCGGATCACTTGTTATTATATATACTACTGACACTCTGGCATTTAGTACCCTCTTTACTAAACTCGATGCAAAGTCACAACTCATTAGGTTTGGACTTTTATTGTGTCACACGGCAAGAATTTA
>VIGQ01000110.1:0-2500 GCA_009663005.1 Actinidia chinensis | reverse complement strand
CAGGACCCAACTAAATAAATCTATGCTTCCTTATGGTCGTCAATTGTGATTCTTATGTGATTTAGGAGAACAATTATTCCGTTATGATTTAACATTAGAATCCATTATCTAAATAAAATCATTACATACCGGATTTTCTTTGGTCTCAAAAGATAATAGTAAACTTTGGGGAGATATCATTCCCTTTTGATGAAGTGTTATATCATCTAGAATAAAAAAAGCAACCGTTGTGAATAGAGTTCCTTGGAAAAAGTACTTTTCACCGTCTCCCTCTATTCTATCCTGAGAAGTTTTTTTTTTTTCAAATCTTGTAACTAACAAGAATAAACATCCACCCTATAGAGGCCACACTAGAGATGACCCGAGGTGGTATATCCTCATCTTACTATGAACCGATAATGGAAAAGACAATTAGAATTTTTATAAAATCTCTACCACTCAATTTTGGTAAAAAGATGTGATCCACATTAGACATACATGCATAAATAAATCTCCCCTAACCATATTCAAAAATGATTTTGGTATAAATTAATAATTAACAAATGATCAAGTCTATTCATGGATCAGGATTTAATATATACCCATGATCTAAATCAGTAAATATTTTTCTAGCATGGCAACTCATATATAAATATAAAAGCGTAAAATAAAAGAACTCTATTTCTTCTCATGGTAATACTTACAAGGAAACTAAAAAATCTTATCAAATCTAGGATGTCTTCAGTCATCTTCATGCACCATCCAGGAACATCACCAATTCTTCATTAGATCTTGAATTCTTTGGTCTTCAAGGCTTATAAATATTACAATACAGTCATTGTATGGGCATATATCAAGAACTAAAATAATAAAAATTAGGGAAACCGATGGCTTGCCATATTACGAAAAAAATTCAAATTCATTAACCTTTAAAGCTTCTAATGGTCAGCCCAATGAGAGGAGAGATAGAGTACACATCATCCTAGTCATCAATATGAATAATAGACATGATAATATGTGATTAAACAAAATACCTGTATATTAAAAAAAAAAAATTGAGATTCATTATTATTGACAAGAACACATATTGAAATCTTTTTCTAAGGATTTCAAAAAACTTTTTAGATCGATCATGCGTTCTTTACAATAATTATGGATATCAATTATAGCTAATAACTTGACGTGCCTGCCAATTAACATTATATGCATCACACTCTTTATTTAATTGATGATCCATGAATAGCATGAGAATAAACTCTTTTTATCATCAACATTAATGGATTCAACAGGCTTGGCGATGATCCCAATGATGGGATCGCATCCCCTAGCAGAACTAGGGTTTTTATATTTTTTCTATTTTAGATCTACAACCAGTAATTCCTATAAACGTAGATCAGGAAGGGGTTAGAGTATACCTTGACGATCATGGGGAAAATAAGGTTTAAACCTGAGGTACTGCACCCTAGATTTTTTTATGCCACAAAAAAAAATGGCTAGCACACGGTGCTTGCTTTCTGCCCATACTGTTTCGTCTCCGCCACGTGCGTGCATGCAGCTGTTGCTGCCTTATGCGGTCGTTGTTGCTCCTGTGGTGTCTGGTTGCCCTTGGGCAGAGACGGAGGAACAAGGAGTGGCTCCTCCAATCTAAAAATATTTGATGGTCTGCTGTAGGGTAGTGAGGGTGGCTTCCTGGAGTGGTTGCTTGCTCGTAAAAATCCAGTAGCCCTATTGTAATTTTTTTCTAAAAAATAAATTTTTAAACACTTTAGGATTAGGTTTTCTAGTTTCCTAAACCTTTTATTCTTCTTTCATTTTCCCCTAAACCCTAACTAATCTATTTAGAGTGTGGACTTTTAGATTTTTTCTCTCAAAATTTCTGCAAAGAATTGGCAGTCCATATATCATATATATAGGTTAGGTCTCCTACTAGGGCAAGAATATGAATCTTAAGGAGTCATAGTTTGGCTTCAATTAAAATACTAAAAGTCATAGTTATCTCATAACTTAATTTAGTAATTTAATTAATTCAAATTAATTCCACTAAATAATTTGGATTGCACTCCAAAGTAAAAGGATTAAAATACCCATATTGCTATGTTAATACCACAATTAAAACCCCTCTATTTGTGTATCAATAATTAAGTTTGGAGTAATTAACTGTCATGAAATCCTAATTATTCTAACTCTCATGATTCCTAATTCATTTTATATTTAGTCGTTAAAATAATAAGTCTTCATTTCGATAAATAATTTATTGAAAAGACCGAATCCGGATTTCAATGACTAAATTAATGAATTAATGCACAAGTGATACCTACTCTCTTCTAGAAGAGAGTGAGATTCCATCTTAAAAATTAAGTGTTCCTATAGTCGTAACAATGACCACCCAAGATACCGATGTGTTAACCTTAATTAGCATACTGATTGGGTAAATCAAGTGAACAATGTCTAAACTTGAGTCACCATCTTTCAGGATTAAGAGTCAATTGCAAATAGTGAACGTAAAATTTTCATATAAAGC
>VIGQ01000261.1:0-15000 GCA_009663005.1 Actinidia chinensis | reverse complement strand
CCCAAAACATTAAACTAGAAAACCCTAAACCTAACCATAAACAATACACCCATAACCCTAAACGTCACCCCTAAACCTTAAACGCTAAATCCTAAACTCCTAAATCGGAAACCCTAAATCGTAACCCAAACCCTAACCCCTAACCCCCAAACCTCGAACCCCTAACACTAAACCCTAACCCAAACCCTAACCCCCAAATCCAAAACCCTAAACTCCCGAACCTTGAAACCCTTCAGCGCCTAAACCCTAAATTCCTAAACCGAATCTTTGACCCTAAACCCTAACCCAAACCTGAAACCCTAACTCCCTAACCCCCCAATCCCAAACCCCCTACTCTTCAAACGGAACCCATAAAACAAACAAAAAAACACATAAAACACTAAACCGTAATCTCTAACCTGTAAACCTCAAACCGTAAACCCTGAACCCTACCCCAAACCCTAACCCTTACCCCTGAACCTTAACCCCTAACCATGAACCCATAAACCCCTAACCCTGAACCCCATAACCATTAAAGTCCTAACCCTCAAACCCTAACCCCCTAACCAGCAAACCCTAACTAGTAAACCGTAACCGCTAACCCTAAACCCTCACCCCTTAATAACCCCTAACCCCTAACGCCTAACCCCTAACACCTAAATAACCACTAAACACTAAACACTAAATAATCATAAATCCCTAAACCCTAACGCCTAACCCTTAACACCTAAATAACCACTAAACACTAAATAATCATTAATCCCTAAACCCCTAACCGCTAACCCTAAACCCTAAACCCCAAACCCCAAACCCTAACCCTAACCCTAACCTTCACCATAACCCTCACCCCTAACCCCTAACCCCTAACCTCGAACTCCTAAACCCCTAAGCCCTAAACCCCAAAACCCAAACCCTAACCCATAACCCCTACCCCTATCCCCTAACCACCTAAACCCCGAACCCCTAAAACCCGAAGCCCACAAACCTTACCCCTAAACGCTTAACCCTAACCCCTAATCCCCTAAACCTAAACCCCGTACCACTAAACCCCTAATCCCTAACCCCTAAACCGTAAACCTTAAACCCGAAATCGAACCCAAACCCCCAAATCCTAATCATAACCCTCCCCTCCAACCCCTAAACCCGAACCCGAACTCCTAACCCCTTAACTTAACCTCGAACCCCTAAACCCCAAAGCCCTAACCATAACCCCTAACTACCTAACCCCCGAACCCTTAAAACCCCAAGCCCATAAACCTAGCCCCTAACCCCTAAACGCTTAACACCAAACCCCTAAACCACTAAACCCAAACCCCACACCACTAAACCCTAAATAACCCTTAACCCCTAAATCCTTAAACCCTATCTCTAACCCCTAACCCCAAATACTAAAACCCCTAACCCTAAATAACCCCTAACCCCTAACCCCTAACCACCAAATGCTAAACCCTAAACCCATAACCCATAACCCCTAAACACCAAACCCTAGACCCCAACCACTTAAACTCTAAACCATAACCCCTTAAACCATAACCCCGAACCCCTAAACCCCGAACCCCTATAAGCCCCTAAACCAACCCCGAAACCCCTTGACCCTTTAAAACACCTTAAAACTGCCCCGGAACCCTAATCGCTAAACCCCTAACCCTCTAACCCTAACCCCAAACCCCTACCAACTCCCTAAAAACCAAAAACCCTAACCCTAAAAAACCCTAAAATCCTTAAACTTTAAACCCTTAACCCAAACCCCGAAACCCAAACCCTAACAGTAACCCTAACCCTTAAACCCCCAACTGTAAACCCTAACCCCTAACCTCTAAACCCGTAACCGCTAACCCCACACCCCTAACCCCAAACGCTAACCCCTAAACCCCAACCTTAACCCCCTAACCCTAACACTAAACCCTAACCACTAACCGCTAACCACTATACCCTAAATAACCCTTAACCCCTAATCCCTTAAACCCTAATCTCTAACCTTTAACCCCTAAATCCCTAACCCCTTAAACCCTAATCTCTAACCCTTAAACCCTAACCCCATATACCAAAACCCAAAACCCTAAATAAGCCCTAAGCCCTAAACCCAAAACCCTAACCACCAAACCTTAGACCCTAAACCCCTAACCCTAACCCCTGACCCCTAAACACCAAACCCTAGACCCCAACCACTTAAACTCTAAACCCTAACCCTTAACCCTAACCCCTAACCCCCAAATCCTAAACCCCGAACCCCTAAGCCCTAAACCTAACCCCTAGACCCCTAGACCCTTAAAAACCTAAACGCTAACCCCTGAACCCATAATCCTTAAACCCCTAACCATAACTCCTGAAACCCCTAAACCCCTAAACTTAAACTACTAAACCCCTAAATCCTAAACTTTAAACCCTTAAACCCCAACCCCCCAATCCCGAACCACTAACCCCAAACCCTAACCCCAAACCCCCAAACGTTAAACCTAACCCCTAACCCCTAACCCCTAACCGCTAACCCCACACCCTTAACCCCTAACGCTAACCACTAAACCCCAACCTTAACCCCCCAACCCTAACCACTAACCGCTAACCACTAAACCCCTAACCACTAAAGCCCTAACCCTAACCGTAACCTTTTTGACCCCCTAAACCTACCCTTAAAACCCTAAACCACCAACCGTTAAACCCCAACCCCTAAATCCAAAACCCTAAACCTTAAACCCCTAACTCCTAAATAACCTTTAACCCTAAACCCCTAAACCCCAATCCCCAAACTTACCCCCCTAACCACAACACCTAAATCCTAAACCCGAACCCTTAACAACAAACCCGAATCCGAACCCGAACCCTTAACCTCGAACCCCTAAAACCCTAAGCCCTCACTCGACCCTAACCACCCTAACCCCCGAACCCCTAAAACCCTAAGCCCATAAACCTAACCCCTAAACCCCTAACCCCAAACCCCATACCACTAAACCCTAAATAACCCCTAACCCCTAACCCCGAATCCTAAACCCTAAACCTTAAACCCGAAACCCAAAACCCTTAACCCCAACACCTAAATCATAACCCCGAAAACTCGAACCTTGAACCCCAAAACCCGAACCCTTAACCCGAACATTTAAACCCCTAAGCCCTAACCCGATCCCCTAACCACTTAACCCCTAAAACCCTGAGCCCATATACCTATCCCCTATCCCCTAACCCCTAAACGCTTAACCCTTAACAACTAAAATACTAAAGCCAAATCCCACACCATTAAACACTAAGTAACCTATAACCACTAAACCTTCTGAATTTTTTCAATTTAGTCCCCTAAGATTTAAGTTTTTAAAAATTACAGTTTGGTCCCTGAACTTTTTGATATTTATAATTTGCAGCCTAACTGTTTTAAAATTACACTGGGGTCCCTAGCACTTCTGAATTTTTTCAATTTAGTCCCGCAAGGTTTAAGTTTTTAAAAATTATAGTTTGGTTCTTGAACTTTTTGATATTCACAGTTTGCTTCTTAAAGTTTTTAAAATTATATTTGGGTCCTTAACCTTTCTGAAGTTTTTTAATTTATTCCCCCAAGGTCTAAATTTTTGAAAATTACAGTCTGGTCCTCGAATTTTTTTGTATTTATAGTTTACCCCTAAGTTTTTAAAAATTACCCTTAGGTCCCTTGCCTTTCTTAACTTTTTCAAATTAGTGCCCCAAAGGTTAAGTTTTTGAAAATTAAAGTTTGGTCCCTGAACTTTTTGATATTTACAATTTGCAGCCATAATATTTTAAAATTACATAGGGGGCCCTCGCTATTTGAATTTTTTCAATTAGTTCCCCCAAGGTTAAGTTTTTAAAAATTACAGTTTGCTTCCTAATTTTTAGTTTTTTAAAAATTATACTTGGGTCCTAGACTTTCTGAATTTTTTGAATTAGTCTCCAAGGTCTTAAATTTTAAATTTAGTCTGGCGTTGAAATTGAATTTTGGTATTTATAGTTTACCCCTATGTTTTAAAAATGAACTTGGGTCCCTAGCCTTCTTACCTTTCAAATTGTGCCTAAGTTTATTTAGGTTTTAAAAATTATAGTTGGTCCCTGCAACTTTTTGATATTTACAATTTGCGGCCTGAAGGTTTTAAAATTACACTAGGGTCCCTAGCTTTTTGATTTTTGTACCCAATTTTTTTAAAAGGGTTCCCCAAGGTATAAGTTTTAAAAATCAAGTTTGGTCCATGAACTTTTTGATATTTACAATTTTGTTCCTAAAATATTAAAAAAATATTACTGGGTCCTAGCCTATTTGAAAATTTTTTTAATTAGTCCCCTAAGGTTAAAGTTTTGAAAATTACAGTCTGCTCCCTGAACTTTTTGATTTTTCAATTTTCTCATAAAGATTTTAAAATATGCTTTGTTCCCTATGATTTTGAATTTATTTCGATTTTTTAAATTCTCCCAGATTTTCTTTCTTTTCGATAGAGCGACGGTTTGGGATTTATTCACTAAGTTTTTAAAAATTATATTTTGGTTCCTCAATTTTTTGGTATTTTCAGTTTTCCCCTAAAGTAGTAGAATTGTACTTTGTTTCTGATCTTTCTAAATTTTTTTAATTTAGTCGTCCTAAGGTTTAAGTTTTTAAAAATTATAGTTTGGTCCCTAATTTTTTTTATATTTATACTTCACCCCTTAAGGTTTTTAAAACTATGTTCTGGTCCCTAGCCTTTCTGAATTTTTCCAAATTAGTCCCCCGTGGTTTAAGTTTTTGAAAATTATAGTTCGGTCCCTGATTTTTTTGATATTTATAGTTTACCCCTAAAGTTTTAAAAATTACACTGGTGTCCCAAGCCTTTCTTAACTCTTTCAATTTAGTACCCCAAGGTTTAAGTTTTTAAAAATTATAGTTTGGTCCTTGAATATTTTGATATTTACAATTTGCGAACTAAAGGTATTTAAAATTAGACTTGGGTCTCTAGCCTTCCTGAATTTTTTCTATTTTGTCCCCAAGGTTTAAGTTTTTAAAAACTATAGTTTGGTCTTTGAACTTTTGACTATTTACAGTTTTTGCCTAAATGTTTTAAAAGTACACTTGATCCCTAGGAGCTTCTAAATTTTTGATTTAATCTCCCAATATTTGCTCCTTCCGGATATATATGCGACGATTTGAGTTTTCTTTCATTCTGGAGATATATGCAAGAACTACAGTTTTGTCTCATAAGTTTTAAAAATTAATGATTGGTTCCTAAACTTTTCGATATTTACAGTGTGCTTTCTAAAGTTTATAAAATTATATTTTGATCCCTGGCCTTTCTGAAATTTTTCAATTTAGTACCCTAAGGTTTTCTTTGTTTCTGGATCTATATGCGAGAATTAAAACTATCCCATAATTTTTCAAAAATAATAGTTTGGTTTCTTAATTTTTTGGTATTTTCAGTTTCCCCCCTAAAGTTATTAGAATTATACTTTGGTTCTGGAATTACTGATTATTTTTAACTTAGTCCTCCCAAGATTTAAGTTTTTAGAAATTACAGTTTGGACCCTAATTTTTTTATACTTGGGTCCCTAGCCTTTCTGAATTTTTTAAATTTAGTCCTCCAAGGTCCTAGTTTTTGAAAACCACAGTTTGGTCCCTGAACTTTTTATATTTACATTTTGCGGCCTAAATATTTTAAAATTACACTAGGGTTCCTAGCTCTTCTAAATTTTTTCAATTTAGTCCCCCAAGATTTAAGTTTTTAAAAATTACAGTTTGATCCCTGAACTTTTTGATATTTATAATTTGCAGCCTAACTGTTTTAAAATTACACTGGGGTCCCTAGCACTTCTGAATTTTTTCAATTTAGTCCCGCAAGGTTTAAGTTTTTAAAAATTATAGTTTGGTTCTTGAACTTTTTGATATTTACAGTTTGCTTCTTAAAGTTTTTAAAAATTATATTGGGTCCTTACGTCTGAAGTTTTTAAGTTATTCCCCCAAGGTCTAAATTTTTGAAAATTACAGTTCTGGTCCCCTCGAATTTTCTTTTTTGTATTTATAGTTTACCCCTAAGTTTTTAAAAATTACCTTAGGTCCTTGCCCTTTCTTAACTTTTTCAAATTAGTGGCCCAAGGTTTATAAGTTTTTTGAAATTAAAGTTGGTCCTGAAACTTTTGATATTTACAATTTGCGCCCTTAATAATTTTAAATACACTAGGTCCATCGCTTCTTTTGAATTTTTTCAATTTAGTCCCCCAAGGTTTAAGTTTTTAAAAAATTACAGTTTGCTTCCTAAAATTTTTAAAATTATACTTGGGTCCCTAGCCTTTCTGAATTTTTTTAATTTAGTCCTCCAAGGTCTAAATTTTTAAAAAAAATTATGTTGGTCCTTGATTTTTTGGTATTTATAGTTTACCCCTAGTTTTTAAAAATTGCAATTGCTCCCTAGCTTCTTGATGAGGACATGGCTGAACACGAGATCCGAGGAATGCGGATCCAATTCAAGTTCCATTGGCAAATTACAAGAGGAGCACGTGCCAAGAAATTTCACAATGCATTAAGTGGGATGGATTCACGGGGATTTGGGCTCAACCAAGCAATGGAGGCCCATTAATGGTGATGAACAAAATAATCAAGCCCATAATAAGCATGATTCAGTCCAAGAAAGTCAATAGACCAAATGGGGAGTGACTTCCTTAAATGAGGATTCTGTTGGCCACAAACTTTGGGCTTCTGAAATATGGAGTAATGTCATGCTTGTTATTTATTAAATTGAAGTTAGTTGTCTTATACAGAATTTTAGGATGAAATTAAGGGAAAAGTTAGGTTGGACTTTCCTTAAATGATGGCCAAAGTTTTCTTTAGTTTAAGAATCTTCCTAGGCTTGATCTGTGGCCTTAGTAGTAATAAATAGTTGGCTCCTTTCCTTGGAAGAGGGGGAGGAGAGTTGTATTTAAGTGAGAGTTATTTCTATTATGTTCTTTGAGAAATAATTTGAACTTATCAGATTTCTCTGTGCGTTCATCTGACTTATCAATCGAGTATTTCAACCCTTGATTGTGGCCCGTCCTCCTTTATACCAAGGTTCCATCTCTTTAGAGGTGTTGGTCGCGGTCTCCATCTAAAACCTGACGTTTAGAACGGTCTTAGGCAAACAATATTGAACGGCGGTTCGTTACAACGACACGGGGTTCGTATCATTTTGGTATCAGAGCGTAGGGGGCTCTAACATCAGGTTTAATATATCTTTGCCTCTTCTGAATTTCGTTTAATTCAATTTGACATTTGATCAAGGTCAAAACAAAAAAAACAAAAAAGAGAAAAAAAAAAAAGAAAAAAAAAAAAGTTATTTGATTCATGCATTAATATTTTCGAGAAAAAAAAATCTGGATAGTAGGAAACTCGTCTTTTTTTTTTTTTGGGAATATTTTTGTCCTAATTACTTTGGTATTCCAGTCTTTTGTGATCGTTTTCGTTGTGAACCTAAGAAATCTCTCTTTGGGTGTGAGGAACGTGACTAAGAAATCTGATTATTTGTTTGATTAGTTTGATAAGAACTTTTTGAGAAATAAACCCAGTGATGAAAAGAGGCAAGAGGGTAAGTACATATGAGGGTTTTTTAAGCACAATTTACTAATGTTGAAAACAAGAGCGGGAGTGAATTCAGGTTAGATTGTTTTTTTTTTTTTTTGTTTTTTTTTTTTTGATGTGAAACACGTAAGGGAGGTTGGTGTGAGGTCCTTTTTTTTGATTTTGTTTTGTTCTTCTAATATTATTTTGTAGAAAACAGGTCTGCAAACAGAGATAAAACTACTACTGATGATTCTTCCAATCCAGCGGATCTAAGGCTTTGGAAAGGAGGGCATTAGTGGGGGAGAAAGACAGATGTATGAGAGGGGAATTGAAACAATTCATTTGAACGCGAGATCAATTGGAGAAGGAGAACTCACGCGCGGAGCAGCCACAAACTGTTCACGAGCCCGTAGGAGAGATGGGAGCTCCAGTGTTAGACGAAGAAGGTAGTACATTACTATGGGGATGAGTATGCGAGGAGGGGATTCCGTGGGTAGTCGTTAGGAGGAATGGACGAGATAGGAGAGATTTAGAAACCAAGGGGATGATAACTTTAGTGGTATTAAAAGTGAAGGTTCCGTCGTTTCAAAGAAAAGAAAATCTGGATCCTGAAAAAAACAAAAAGCCTACCGTGAATGGAAAAAGAAGATTGGAACTCGTGGTTTGATTGTCACCACTACTCCGAAGCACAAAAGGTAAAAATACTGTGTGATGAATTTATGACTATGGTGATTGAGTGGGATCAGTTAGTATTGCAGGAGACGGAGTGGGGAACGTCCAATTGCGACGTGGGAAGACATGAAGTCCCTGATGAGAGAAAGCGCTTGTTTCCCAAGCCAGTCTACAGAGGATTGTATCAAAAATTGCAAGTCTCACGCATGGCAATCGAAGTGTGAAGACTATTACGAAAGAGATGGAAGATTGCCATGTTAGGGCAAATGTGTGAGAAAGACGAGAAGCAGCAAACATGGCCGTTGTTCTTAATGGCTTAAACAGGAGATTGCTAATGTGGTTTGAGTTGCCAAACATTATGTGGAGATAGAAGAAAATGGTGCACAAAGGTTTCTGTCAAAAATTGAAGCAACAACTCGAGGAGGAGGGGAATACACGGACCTTAATCAAGCTTGAAATTCCAATTCTTGAAGATTCGAATTATCCAAAGAAAGAAGAGAAGGCCCAAAACGTCCTCCATATCCAAACCCAAGCCTAGCCTTCCAAGCAAGAAAGTCATGGTAAAAACCGAAACTCCTATCCTCATTAATAGTGATATTAAATGCGTTAAATGTCAAGGCAGGGGACACAATTAGGGACACTAGAAGCTCAATGCCCGAATGGGCGGGTTATGGTGATAGGGATAACGGGAGGAATTGAGACCGAGACAAAGATGATTGAAATCCATGTCTCCATTAGAGGATGCTCTAAGGAGGAATATTTTAGCTCCTGATGCATTGACGTTAGGGCAAGAGATCGTGAGCTTGCAAATGAAGAACGAAGATGAAGTTCAATGAGGAGAAATCTTTTACACTAGATGCATATGTCAAAGGACAAGGGATGTAGCGTAATTTATGATGGTGGTTGGTAGTTGTACAAAAATGTGGCAAGCACAACCAGGTGATAATTAGGATTGCCAACGATATTGCATTCCTAAAAAGCCTTATAAACTTGCCAATGGATTTGAATAATAGAGGGTGAGTTGAGGGTGACTAAACAGGTTTGGTGGCGTTTCCGAATCGGTAAATATGGAGATGAATTCGTGTGATGTAGTACCGATGCAAGCTGGGCACTTGTTGTTAGGCCGACCAGGGCAATTCGAAGGCGGGTGAAGCATTGGGTTTCACAATAAATATCTCATTGACTAATCAACGACCAATAACCATTGTACCTTTAATCACCTAAACAAGTTCATGAGATCAAGTGAGATTACAAAAAGGAGATGTTGAACAAAAAAAGAGTGAAAAGAAAGAGAGAGGCCGAGGAAAAAAAAAAAAAAAAGGAGAGAAAGAGAAAAGGCAATTATAGAATCCGGCCATTGAGGTAAAACAGAGAGGAAAAACAAAAGAATTTTATGCAATGCAAAAGCCAAAGAAATCAAGAGAGCAATGTCAGAAGAGGGCAATGTTTTCAAATCAGCCGATGATGTACTCTTGTACAAGGGAGGCATTATAAACACTAACGGACTGACTCTGTATACCTAATTTGTTTGTATCTTGTTGCAGGAATTTGAGGATGTCATTTCCCGATGAGATGACCGATGGTTTACTCCCATTCGGGAATCGAGCATCAGATGATTTGTACCCGGCGCTTCCATTCCAAACAGACCAGCTATATAGGAGCAACCCCGACGAGACAAAAGGATCTTCAAAGGAGTTAGTGAATTGTTAGAAAAGGGTATGTTAGGGGAAAGCATGGTCCATGTGCGTCCAGTTGTAGTTCCTAAGAAGGGAGGGCATGGAGACGATATGTGCGTTGGATTGCCGAGCAATAAACAATTATAACGGTAAAGTATCGTCATCCTATTCCTAGTTTAGATATATGTTAGATGAATTGCCATGGTTCTTGTGTATGTTCAAAATTGACGTGAAAAGTGGATATCATCAAATCCGAATGAAAGAGGCGATGCAGTGGAAAAACTGCAGTTCAAAAACTAAATATGGAGTACGAGTGGTTAGTAATGCCATTTGGTCTAACTTAATGCTCCGAGTACTTCCTGCGTGTAATGAATCTATTTTGCGGGCATTTATCAGAAAATGGGTTGTTCTGTATATTTGATGATATCCTCATATATAGCAAAAACTTAGATGATCATTACAACATTTAAAATCTGTTTTTAGATGTCCTTAGACAAGAAAAGTTATTGCTAATTGAAGAAGTGTACCGTTTGTACAGATAATTTGGGTTTCTAGATTTTGTTGTGAGTGAACAGGGCCTACATGTGATGCGGAGAAGATACGTGCCATCTAAGAATGGCCTGAGTCCCACAACCGTGGTAATGTGAGGAGTAGTTTTCATGGACTGCAGTTTCTACCGACGGTTTTGTTTGTGAAAGGATTTCAGCACATTAGTCGTACCACGTACGGAAGAGTAATCAAGAAAAACTGTGGGTTTTAAGTGAGGAGACGACAAGAAAAGGCATTTCAATGGTCAAGCAAAAGCTGACCAACGCTCCTTATTATCTTTGGCCCAATTTTGCTAAAATGTTTGAAATTGAATGATGCTCTCAGGCATGGGTATAGGCGCAGTGTTTAATGCAAGAGGGACGACCAAAAAAAAAGTAAGCTTACTCAGTGAGAAATAAGTGGGGCAGCCTTAAAATACCCACTATTGATAAGGAGTGTATGCATTGGTTAGAGCGGTTGGAGACACATGGCGTCACTACTAATGGCTAGAGAATTCGTGATCCATACAGATCATGATTGATGCATTGATGTGATTGTTTCGATGAGTCTTTTGACTTTGAAACATTAAAGGGACCAGCATAAAAACTGAACCAAAAGACATGCCCGATGGATTGGAGTCATCAGACATTTTCCGTACGGTTATCGATTAACAAGCAAGGTCACCAAGGTAAGGAAAACGTCGTTGCCGATGCACTTTTTCTCGCTAGTACGTGTTTGTTTGTTTTTTTTGCTTTAAATCTTGATGCTAAATAATGTTTTTGAGCAAAATAAGGAAATCTATATGCCAACAGACCAGATTTTGTGAAAAGAATATAATTGAGCGAGAATCTCCGCAAATGGAAGTATTTTAGGCATGGACGGGATTCTGTTTCGTGAGAAACAAATAGCGTGCCATAATGCTATGATGAGGAGAATTGCTGTTAGAGAATCCCATGGTGGAGGGCTTGATGGGACCATTTGGAATTGCCAAGACTTAGCTATTTTGCCGAGGAACATTTATGGCCAAATATGAAAACGAGACATGAGAGGATTTTGTGGACGTTGTATCACTGTAAGCAAGCTAGTCTGAGTGCACAGCACACGGTTTATACTCCTTTCCTATTCCTAGTGAGCATGGATTGATATTTCAAGGGATTTTTAGTATGTGTTGGGTTTACCTAGTGTCTAACGTGGGAAAGATTCAGTTTTTTGTTGGTTGTGGACAGATTTCCAAAAATGGGCAATTTATTCCATTTGTCACAAACTGATGTGCCTTCACATGTTGTAGAGCTGTTCTGTTAAAGAAAGGTGGTTACATGGTCTACCTAAAATAATGTTTCTGATGGAGATGCTAAATTTTTGAGTTATTTCTGAAGACTTTAGGGGGCAAATCGGAACCCAAGTTGTTTATGTTTCAAATACTGTCATCATCAAATCGCTAAGTCAAACAGAAGTAGTAAATAGGATTATCTACTTTGTTGGCGGGCAATTATAAAGAAAAGATTAAAACATGGACGATTGTTTGCCGATGTGAATTTGCTGATAATCGTTCTGTTCATCTGCCACTAAATTTGCACCATTGAGATTGTTATGGTTAATCCTTTAACTCCTTTGGATTTATCTCCATTACCTTTGGACATGAGCATGTGAATTTGGATGGAAAAAAGAAAGGCTGTGGGAACTTTGTAAGCAATACATGAGAAAGCAAAACTCAACATTGAAAGAAGAACAGAACTGGCAATATGCGAACAAGCCAATAAGGGCGGGAAACAGGTAGTTTTTGAACTGGAGATTGGGTTTGGTTACAACAGCGTAAGGAAGCGGTTCCCAACTCAACGGAAATCCAGTTTATACCAGAGGGGACGGACCGTCCAGTTTGGAACGAATAAACGACAATGCATACAAAACTGGGATACCGCGTGAATATAATGTAAGTGCTACCTCAATTTTCTGATTGAGTCCTTTGCTGTAGGGATGAACTTGATGTGAGACAAATCCTTTTCAAGAAGAGGAGAATGATGAGGACATGGTAACACGAGATCAAGAATGCGGATCCATTCAAGTTCCCATGGCCCAATTACAAGAGCACGTGCCAAGAAATTTCAAAAATGCATTAGGTGGTTTGATTCAAAGGGATTGGCGGCTCAAACAAGCAAGTGGAGGCCCATTAATGGTGATGAACAAAATATCCCGCCCTAATAAGCATGATTCAAGTCCAAGAAAGTCAATAGGACAAATGGGGAGCTGACTTCCTTAAATTGAGGGGGGGAAATTTTTTATTTTTTCTTTTTTTTTTGGGTTGCACAACTTTGGGCTGAAATTATGGAGTTAATGTCATGCTTGTCTTATAAATTGAAGTGTCTTTTATGACAGAATTTTTAGGCTGAAATTGAAATTAAGGGATAAAGTTAGGTTGGACTTCTTAAATTGACGGCCAAAGTTTTCTTAGTTTAAGAATTCCTAAGGCTGGATCTTTGTGGCGCTTAAGTGTATAAATTGGGCTCCTTTCCTTTGAAAGAGGGGAGAGTTGTAATTAAGTGAGAGAGTATTTCTTTATGTTCTTGAGAACTAATTGAACTTATCAGATTTCTCTGATGTGGGTTCATTCTTGACTTAATTCAATCGAGTATTTCACCCTTGATTGGGCGTCCTACTTTATACCAAGGTTCACATCTCTTATAGGTGTTGGTCGCGGTCTCCATCTAAACCTGAACGTAGAACGGTCTTAGGAAACAAACTTGATAAGGGGTTCGTTACAAGACACGGGGTTCGTATCATTTGTATCAGAGCGTAGGCTCGAAACATCAGGGTAATCTATCTTTTGCTCTTCTGAATTTCGTTTAGCAATTCTAGTACCCTTGATCAAGGTCAAAAAAAAAAAAAAAAAAAGAGAAAAAAAAAAAAAAGAAAAAAAAAAAAAAAGGTTTATATTGATCCATGAATTACTATTTCGACAGAAAAGAAAAAAAAATCTGATAGAGGAAAATAGTCTTTGGATATTTTGTTCCTAATACTTTGTTATTCCAGTCTCTTTGTGATCGTTTCGTGTGAACCATAAGGAAATCTCTCTTTTTTGGGGTGTTCGGAACGTGACTAAGAAATTCTGATTATTTGTTGATAGTTTGATAAGAACTTTTTGAGAAATAACCAGTGAAAAGAGGCCAAGAGTGGGGTAAGTAAATAATTGGAGGGTTGAATAAGCCAAATTACTATGGTGAAACCCGAGGTTGAACGTAGAACGGTCTTACGCAACAATAGGTGATACGGGGTTCGTTACAACGACACGGGGTTCGTATCACTTTCTTAACTCTTTCAAATAGTGCCCCAAGTTAGTTTTTTTTTAAAAATTACAGTTTGGTCCGTAAACTTTTTGATATTACAATTTGCGGCCTGAAGGTTTTAAAATTACACTAGGGTCCCTAGCTCTTCTGATTTTTTTCAATTTAGTCACCCAAGGTATAAGTTTTTAAAAATTATAGTTTGGTCCATGAACTTTTTGATATTTACATTTTGCTTCCTAAATATTTTAAAATTATACTTGGGTCCTAGCCTATTTGAATTTTTTTAATTTAGTCCCCTAAGGTCTAAAGTTTTGAAAATTACAGTCTGGTCCCTGAACTTTTTGATATTTACAATTTTTCTCCTAAAGATTTTAAAATTATGCTTTGTTCCCTATGCTTTTTGAATTATTTCGATTTAATCTCCCAAGATTTTCTTTCTTTTCGGATATATATGCGACGTTTTGGGATTTATTCACTAAGTTTTTAAAAATTATTTTTTGGTATTTTTAGTTTTTCCCCTAAAGTTAGTAGAATTATACTTTGGTTCTGATCTTTCTGAATTTTTTTAATTTAGTCCTCCTAAGGTTTAAGTTTTTAAAAATTATAATTTGGTCCCTAATTTTTTTTTATATTTATAGTTCACCCCTTAGGTTTTTTAAAACTACATTTTGGTCCCCTAGCCTTTCTAAATCTTTCCAAATTAGTCCCCCATGGTTTAAGTTTTTGAAAATTATAGTTTGGTCCTTGATTTTTTTGATATTTATAGTTTACCCCTAATGTTTTAAAAATTACACTAGGGTCCCAAGCCTTTCTTAACTTTTTCAATTTAGTACCCCAAGGTTTAAGTTTTTAAAAATTATAGTTTGGTCTTTGAACTTTTTGATATTTACAATTTGCGGACTAAAGGTATTTAAAATTAGACTTGGGTCCCTAGCCTTCCTGAATTTTTTCTATTTAGTCCCCAAGGTTTAAGTTTTTAAAAATTACAGTTTGGTCTCTAAACTTTTTGATATTTACAGTTTTTTGCCTAAATGTTTTTAAAGTATACTTTGATCCCTATGCTTTCTTAATTTTTTCGATTTAATCTCCCAAGATTTTCTTTTCTTCCGGATATATATGCGACGATTTGAGTTTTCTTTCATTTTGGAGAGATATATGCAAGAACTGCTGCGGGTTGTCCCATAAAAAGGGTTTTAGTTTTAAAATTAAATGATTGGTTCCTAAACTTTTTCGATATTCACAATTTTGTTTCCTAAAGTTTATAAAATTATAATTTTAAATCCTGGCCTTCTGAAAATTTTTCCAATTTTTAGTACCCTAAGGTTCTTTGTTTTGGATCTATATGCGAGGAATTAAAACTATCAACATC
>VIGQ01002036.1:0-23529 GCA_009663005.1 Actinidia chinensis | reverse complement strand
CATTCATCTTCTCATCTCCCCCATAATGCCTCCTTCCAAAGCTTAGATACGCTGTGGATGAAGAATCATCCAGTTAGTGACTTTTATCTTGTTTGCAGACATGTTTTCTCCAAATTAAAGATTAGATAGAAACAAAACAAAAATAAGGAAAAAGGACCTCACAAGCCACTCCCTTACGTGTTTCACTCGAATAAGAATTCACTTCAACGCTCGTGTTTCACACAATATAAATTTGGCTTTTAAACCCTCAAATGTTATACCATTTCTGCCTTTTTTACTGGTTATTTCTCAGAAGTTCTTAGCCAAAACTAATCAAACAAATAATCAGAATTTCTTAGCCACGTTCCGTACACACCAAAGAGAGATTTCTTATGTCACACAAAAACGAATCACAAAGAGATGGATAACAAAGTATAGGACAAGAATATTAAGACACGAGTTCCTACTATCAAAATTATTATTTTCTCGACATATTAAGCATGGCAATCAAGGATTAACAATTTTTCTTTTCTTTCTTTTTTTTTTTTTTTGACCTGATCAAATGTATTAGAATTGATCAAACGAAAATCAAGAAGAGCAAAGATAGATTTTAAACATGATGGTTAGAGCCTTAAAGCGCTGATACCAAATGATACGAACCCACGTCTGTTGTAACGAAACCCCGTATCAAGTATTGTTTGCCTTTGGGTGAGGAGACGTTCTAGTTCAGGTTAGATTGGAAAACCGGACCCAACACCTTAAAGAGATGGAACCTGGTATAAAGGAGGACACCACAATTCATGGTGAAATACTCGATTGATTAAGTCAAGAATGACCACAGAGAAATCTGATAAGTTCAAATTAGTTCTCCCAAGAATATAAGAGAAATATTTCACTCAATACAACACCTCCTCCTCAAAGGAAAGGAGCCAATTTATACTACTAAGACCACAAAGATCACCTTTAGGTAAATCTTAAACTAAAGAAAAAACTTTGGCCTCAATTTAAGGAAAGGAAGTCCAAACCTAACTTTATCCTTAATGTCAAGCCCTAAATTCTGCCATAAGACATCTTCCAAGTTAAAAAGACAAGCATGACTTAACTCCATAATTCAGCCCAAAGTTGGCAAACAAGAATCCTCAATTTACGGAAGTCAGTTCCCCATTTGTCTATTGACTTTTTTTGACTTGATTTCATGCTTATAAGGGCTGGAATATTTTGTTCATCACCATTCCATGTGCCTCCACTTGCTTTTTGGCAACAAATCCCTTGAATCAGTCCACTTAATGCATTTTGAATTTCTTGGCACGTGCTCTTTTATAATTGGGGCAATGAGAATTTCAATTGGATCCGCATTCTTGGATCTCGTGTTAGCCTGTCCTCATCAGACATTTCTGCCCAACTGAGTCTTATGCTGAGCTTGATCTAAATTACCCTCACGAGCTTGTGCCAAAAAATCCTTTGATCCCATATTCAGATTGAATTCCTCCTCTGTCTCTTCTATTCTATTTAGGACATTGAACTGATTCCATGGATTTGTCACTGGAATCTTTTTTGAATCACATCCTTTGGAGCCTTTTCCATTTAGCTGATGAGCTGTCGAATTTTTGTTGGTCTTGTGGATAGTTATCCATTCTGCCTTGGATTCATGGATTTTCAAAGCTCCTAATGATGTGATGTGTCTACCTGTCCCCTTATTTGCAGCAGATGTAGATTCAGCTTGACTGTTTGTTTTGTATTGATGATCTGTTGTTGTTGATGATGTAGCCCTTATCTCTATTATTTGACACAAAGAAGCATCAAGAACCCCAATAGGTATGGAACCAATTAGAGGTTCCTGATTGACCTTAGCCACTGAACCACCTTGAGTCTGCTATCCAATTTGCCTAGTCACTAATCCTGAATGTGCACCCATGCCTGCATCCTGACCAAGCTTGTCATTTCCTTTTGTAACCCCTTAATTTTTCACAGT
Source organism: Actinidia chinensis (assembly GCA_009663005.1). Taxonomy (NCBI): domain Eukaryota; kingdom Viridiplantae; phylum Streptophyta; class Magnoliopsida; order Ericales; family Actinidiaceae; genus Actinidia; species Actinidia chinensis. The sequence continues at coordinate 21,578 of VIGQ01002036.1, read as the reverse complement.
CCCCTTATTCCCAAGAGAGCATCCAGCCAAAGAATGTCCTACCACTTTACAGCGAGGGCAGTACCTCAGCAAATTCTCATAGAAAATAGATTGCTCGAGGGCACCCCATTGGGCAGGTGCAGCATGACTGAATCTGGCAGCTCCTTAGCCATATTAATCTCAACCAAGCATCTTGCAAAAGACACCCTTTCTTTGTACAATGTCAGTTTGTCCATATGTATGGACTTACCTAATTTTGAACATTTTTTTCCCAGTATTTGGGGACACCATAGGCCTAATGGAATATTACGCAATTGGACCCAAATTGGAAAGCAAATTATCTCTTCGTTCTCAAACTTGAAGAATTGGGAGAAGTGGTCTTTCGTATGTATATAAGGGCCCATTTCCAATACTTTATTTGACTTTTGATACAAGGCCTCTGTAGAGAAATGGCTGGGAACAAAGCGCTTTTTCATTCACGGGACTTCATGTCTTCCCACGTGCATTGCCGTTCTCCACTCCGTCTTCCTGCCAATAACTAACTGATCCCACCAAATCACGCATAGTCAGTAAATTCAATCAACAGCTATTTTTTACCTTTTGTGCTTTAGGGAAGTGGTGACAATGAAACACGAGTTCCATCTTCTTTCCCATTCAAGGTAGGCTTAGGATCAAGATTTTCCTTGAAACGACGGACCTTCATCTTATACCACTTAAAAGTTATCATTCCCTTGGTTTCTAATCTCTCCTACCTCGTCCATTCCTCCTATGACTACCACGGAATCCTCCTCCTCGCAATTACTTCATCCCCCATAGTAATTACTAACTTCTTCTCTAAATGGAGCTCCCTCTCTTCCTAGGGCTAGTGGAACTGGATGGAACAGGTTGGTGGTGCTCCGCGCGTGAGTTTCCAATTGATCTAAGCATTCATGGCAATTGTTCCAATTCCCCTTTCATCATTGGTCGTGTATATTCCCCACTAATTGCCGCCTTACAAAGTTAGAACAGCTGGACTGGAAGAATCATCAGTAGTGCTTTGATCTCTGGTTGCCAGAAATGTTTCTACAAAATAAAGATTAGAAGAACAACAAACAAAAAAAAACGGACCTCACAACACTTCCCTTACGTGTTCACCTCGATAATGAATTCACTCACCGCCGTGTTCACACAGTAAAAATTTGGCTTCCTTAAACCCATCAATATGTACTTACCACTCTGCCTCTTTTCACAGTATTCTCAAAAAATCTATCAAATAATCAAACAAATAATAAGAAATTTCTTAGTCACGTTCTGCACACCCGAGAGGAGATTTTTCTTAGGTTCACACGAAACGGAATCACCAAGAGACGGCAATAACAAAGTATTAGGACAAAATATCAAATACGAGTTCCTACTATCAGAATTTTTTTTCTCGAAATATTAATGCATGAAATTCAGATAACTTTTTTTTTCTTTTTTTTTTTTTTCTTCTCTTTTTTTTTTTTTTTTTTTTGACCTTGATTCAAATGTCACTAGGAATTGAATTCTCAAACGAAAATCAAGAGAGGCAAAGATAGATTAAATTCTGATGTTAGAGCCTAAGCTCTGATACAAATGATTACGAACCCCTGTCGTTGTTGGTAAAGAACCACGTATCAATTTATTGTTGCCTAAGACCGTTCTTACGTGAAGATGGCGGCCAGAGGGGAAAAAGAGATTTCTTCTCTCCTCTTATGCCCCTTTCCCCTTCTCCTCCTTCTACCTTTTTACCCAACCCCCCCCAAACTATAAAGCGATGTAGAACCTTGGTATAAAGGGGACGCCCACAACAAGGGTGCAATACTCGATTGATAAGTCAAGAATGAAAGCCACAGAGAAATCTGATTAGTTCAAATTAGTTCTCAAAGAAATAAGAGAAATAACTCGCAATCAATACAACTCCACTTTTCAAAGGAAAGGAGCACAATTTATATAGATAAGGCCACAAAGATCAGCCTTAAGTAAATTCTTAAAACTAAGAAAAACTTTGGCATCAATTGAAGGGAAAGTTCAAACCTAACTTTATCCCTAATTTCAGGCCTAAAAATTATGCCATAAGACAACTTCAATTTAATTAAAGGACAAGCATGACATTAACTCCATAATTCACCCAAAGTTGTGCAACAAGAATCCTAAATTTTAAAGGAAGTCAGCTCCCCATTGGTCTATGCTTTCTTGGACTTGAATCATGCTTATTATGGGCGATATTTTGTTCTCACCATCAATGGGCCTCCACTTGCTGTGTTGAGCCCATCCTGAATCAGCCCACTAATGCATTTTTGAAATTTCTTAGCACGTGCTCTTATAATTGGGCCCAATGGGAATTGAATTGGATTCCGCATTCCTTGGATCTCGTGTTAGCCATGTCCTCATCAGATTCATGATCGTACGAATCACAAACTCCTTGGCCATAAGTAGTGCTGCCAGTCCCAAAAAGCTCAAACACTTGCATTACAATTCTTTGTCATAAGTGGGTAGTTACGTGCAGCCCCACTAGCTTATCGCTAAAATCGCAAATGGTCTCCCCTCTGCATAAAACATCGCCTATACCCCAACACCAGAAGCATCAATTTCAATTTCAAACATTTTAGAAAAATTCGGTAAAGCCAAGTTTAAAGGGAGCATGAGTAAGCTTATATTTACTTAAGCTGATTGAACGGATCTCTTGTTCTTCAACCCATTTGAACGTAACATTCTTCTTGATAATTTGGTTTAAGTGGGGTGTTTGCAACGATAGTGCTAAAATCCTTACGAACCCTCCTATAGAGCGAGCACAGTCATTGAAAAACTCCTACATTAGACACTAGCGGGGGTTGGCCATTCTTGGATGCGTTGATCTTCTCTCATCAACCTCGATTCCTTTAGACTCACAACAAAACTAAAAAAAAAACAAGCTAGCGGTTGCAAAGGTACACTTTTGAGGTTAGCATATAACTTCTCCTTCTAGCACATCCAAAACCAATTACAAATGTTGAGACATGATCATGCAAACTTTTGCTATAAATCAGAATATCATCAAAATAAACAACAACGAATTTTCCAATAAATGCACGTAAAAACATATCATTAGCGCATGAAAGTACGGGTGCATTAGTTAACCCAAAAGGCATAACCAAACCACTGCATACAATCCATATTTAGTTTTGATGCAGTCTTCCATTCATCACCTTCTTTCATTCCTAATTTGATGATATCGCTTTTAAGATCAATTTCAGAAAAGAAACAAGAACCATGCAGCTCATCTAACCATGTCCTCTAAGCGGAAATAGGGTGGTCGATACTGTACGTTATGTGGTTGATGCTCGCAATCAACACACATCCTCCATGTCCCATCCTTCTTAGGAACTAGAATCACCGGAATGCACACGGGATCTACTCTCTCGCACGTTGTACCTTCCCCATCCATCTTCAACTTGCCTTTTGAAGTTCTTTCGTCTCCTCCGAATGCTCCTATATTGCTGGGCGATTCGGAATTGATGCCACCGGGACAAAGTCGATTGATGTTCAATCCCCCGAATCGGTGGTTAAAACCATGTGGTACCTCCTAGGGAACACATCCTCAAATTCCTGCAAGAAGAGAGAAATAACGAAACTAGGCAAAGAAGAATCAAGTGGTAGCGTTTAAAAAAACTTCTTTATACATGAGTACAACAGTGGCCGATTGGAAATTAATGCTCTCTTAACCTCACTTGCTTTTGCCATAGAATTTTTTGTTTCTATCTAAAGCCTCACTATTCTTGTCACTCTCATTCTTTTCTTTCTCTCAAAATTTTTTTGATCACTCAATTTTTGTGACCTCACGATCCTCATTAAGACGTGTTGGTGTCATCGGAACAAGAGTGATGTGTCTTTGAGTTTGAACATGAACGTGTATTTGTTGGTACAAACCACATGCTGTTACCACACGAATCAAATTGCCATGATCTTCCTAGGAGAAGATGCCCAGATTGTGCATTGTAGCACATCGCACAACACCTCGTCTTCATATTACCAAATTCGAAAGGGTAACAACAACTTGTTTTGTAACCCTCACTTTCACACTATCATTAGCCATTGCAATTTATAGGGGCGAGGGTGGTTGCTTAAGTGTCGTGATCCCTAGTTTTTCAACCATGGAAGTACTAGCGACCAATAGTGCAGCTACCACCATCCACAATAAACACTACATACCTTATCTTTCACGTGACAACAGAGTGTGAAAAATGCTCTCTCGCTGTACTTCTTTTTCCTTTTAACTTGCAAAGCTTAAGGCTCGTCGAACGACTAAACCCAAGCTCCGCCATGATCTGCCCAAAACTCTCATTACTCATTGAGGTATCCTCCAAGGTGGCATCTCATCACAATCAGGCTCATCCTCGGATGGAATCACCAATTCTCCCGGACACCAGAACCGCTTGTTGGACATTGGCTAGCTATGTGTCCTCTTCCTGCCATTTGAAGCATTTAATCTCACTAGAATGAGTCGAGGTGGTAGAGGCGTGGTTTGCCTTGAGAGGCGGGGGGGTGGTGTGGTGTTGGTGGTGGTATTTTTGGGCTCAGATTGGCATTAGAAGGGAAGAGCGTTCATCTTTCTTTGGGTAATTCGACCTCCAATGTGCTGAACTTAAAAGTTTGTGTGACTGGGTTTTTGGGGGGGGTTTTTGGTTTGGTCGTTGACCACCCTTCGGAGTGCCTCTCCACCTTGATGCCATACGCCCTCCGATCTCCTCACAGTGGCTCTAACATTAGCCATCTCCATCTCTTTATATATCGTCAACACTCCGTTACCTGATAGAGGCCTGCCAGCTTAAGTAAAGATCCGTAGTAGTGACTTGGTACAAATCTGTTTGTCTCATGACTCTTCTCTTCATCTCATCCCAAGTTTCAATAGGACGTTCTCCATTCCGCCTCCTATTGATACAAAACTGATCCACCAAACAATAGCATAATCAGTAAATTCGATACGAAGCTTTAACTTCTTTATTCTGAGTAATGGTGACAATCGAAAATCCAATCCATTTCTTTTCCAACTCGAGGTATTGCTTCGGGATTCACTCTTTTCTTGAAAAAGCAGGAATCTTCATCTTGATACTTCCTAGGTTGTGATCAACCCGGTGTCTGGATCCTCATCCCTTGCAACTATCTCTATGGCGGCCCATGACATCCATCAATCTCCTCCTTCTACACGTTCCCATTCAAACTAATCCAAATTTTCCAATTTCTCTTTGGTGCAATCTACCCTCCTGATGGACATTTGGGCAAGTGGTGGCTGCCCCCGTTTGTGTTCCCCTCTTCTACCCCTATCCAAACTCTAGTGTGTGGGCCTAACTACGCTTCATAATCCGTCTCATCTCTCCCTTAATGCTTGCATTTGTAGATCGGAAACAGCTTGTGGTTGGAATTCCCGCTGTGCTTTTCTTGATTTCTAGACATGATTGAAATCTTCAAAACAGGTTAGAAATAATATGGAAAAGACCTCACTACCTCCCTTACGTGTTTCACTCTAGGATGGTGATTACACGCGATTTCTCTCGTGTTTGATAATAATATTTGGGGGCTTTTACACTCGTATTCTTTCTTTTTTCGTCCTTAAAGGCTAACCACGAACTCAACAACAAAGGATTCTTTCAAGTAGACAATTCAAGACAAAGAACAAACCAAACGAATCAGATCTTTTAAGACAATTCTTCTTCGACTTTTTTTTTTGACTCTAACGTGATTTAAACGAATTCACAAGAACAATCCAAAATAAGAACCCAATAAATGAACCAAATCTCAATCAAGAACGGAATAAGGGAATATAATCTAACCAATTTTTTTTTACTCTAACCTTGATTGCAGTCGAATCAAAGAAACAACAAAAAACGAGAACCCAAATAACACTAACGAGTTAAAAGGAAGGCGACCATGGCAGTTCGATAGGCGGGGTGAAGCATTGATGGTGTTTACGAATAAAATATTCATTTTACGTAATCAACGACTTTCAATAACCCTTGACCTTTATCACCTAAACAAGTCATGAAGATCGAGGAGGATACAAAAGAGAGTTAACAAAAACAGAGTTGAAAGGAAGAGAGAAGGCCGAGGAAAAAAAAACAGAGGAAAAGGCAATTATAGATCGGGCCATTGAGGGTAAAAACAGAGAGAAACAAAAAAAAAAAAAAAAAGAAAATTTTTTTATGCAAAAAGCAAAGAAAATCAAAGCAATGTTTTCAAATCAGCTGATTGATTGTACTCTTGTACAAGGAGGCATTTATTAACACTAACGGACTTCTGGACTTGTTTATACCTAGTTATGTTGTTATCCTGTTGCCAGGAATTTGAGGATGTATTTCCCGATGAGAGTGCCGCAGGTTTACCTCCCGTTCGAGGAATCGAGCATCAGATTGATTTTGTACCCGGCCGCTTCCATTCCAAATAGACCAGCTTATAGGAGAAACCACGACGAGACAAAGGAGCGTCAAGGCAGGTATGAATTGTTAGAAAAGGGGTATATGTTAGGCGAAAGACTGAGTCACATGTGCAGTTCCAGTTTTGTTTAGTTCTAAGAAGAGGGAATGGAGAATGTGCGTTGCTTGTTAAACTGAAGCAATAAACAACTATAACGGAAAGTATTCTATCCTATTCCTCGTTAGATGATATGTTAGATGAATTGCATGGTTCTTGTGTATTTTCTAAATTGACTTGAAACGTGGGATATCATAAATCCGAAGAAAGAAGGCGATGGAGTGGAAAACGCATTCAAAACTAAATATGGATTGTACGAGTGGTTAGGAAGCCATTTGGTATAAACTAATGCTCCGCGATACTTCTTTGCGTTTTTTAATGAATCATATTTTGCGTGCATTTATAGGAAAATGTGTGGTTGTATATTTTGATGTATCCTAATATATAGCAAAAAACTTAGATGATCATGTCAACATTTTAAAATCTGTTTTAGATGGCCTTAGACAAGAAAAAGTTATTGCTAATCTGAAAGAAGGTGTACCGGTTTGTAACAGAAATATTGTGTTTCTGGGCTTTGTGTAAGTGCACAGGGGCCTTACATGTTGATGCGAGGAAAGGAAGATTACGTTGCCATCCCAGAGAATGGCGAAGTCCACAATCGTAGGGTAATGTGAGGAGTTTTCATGGACTTGCTAGTTGCTACCGACGGTTTGTGAAAGATTTCAGCACATTTAGTCGCACACTTACGGAGTAATCCAGAAAATGTGGGTTTTTGAAGTGGGGAGACGAACAGAAAAGGCATTTCAATGGGTCAAGCAAGGGCTGCCAACGCTCCTTTATTATCTTGGCCCATTGCTAAAAAGGGTTGAAATTGAATGTGATGGCTTCAGGTATGGGATAGGCGCAGTTTTAATGCAAGAGGACGACCACTACAGCTACTTCAGTGAGAAACTAAGTGGGGCAGCCTTCAGCCTTAAACTACACAACTTATGATAAGAAGTTGTATGCATTGGTTAGAGCGTTGGAGCATGGCGTCAATAGCCTATGGCATAGAGAATTCGTGATCATACAGATAATGAGTCCTTGAAACATTTAAAGGGCCAGCATAAACTGAAACAAAAAGACATGCCCGATGGATGAAGTTCATCGAGAACATTTCCGTTACGTGATCCGATTCAAGAAGGTAAGGAAAAACGTCGTTTGCCGCCACATGCACTTTCTCGCAGGGTAGTGTGGCTTTCAACTCTGATGCTAAATACTTTGGTTTGAGCAAAATTAGGACTTATATTTGCAACAGACATGATTTTTGTGAAGAATTAAAATTGAGCGAGAACTCCGCAAATGGAAGGTATTTTAGGCCAGTAATGGATTCTGTTTCCGTGAGAAACAAATTATGCGTGCCTTAATTGCCTGTGAGAGAATTGCTTGGTTAGAAAATCCATGGTGGAGGCTTGATGGGACAATTGGAATTGCCAAGACTTTAAGCTTATTTTGCAAGAAAACATTTTTATGGCCCACATATGAAAACGAGACTTGAGAGAATGTGGGGACGGTGTATCACCTGTAAGCAAAGCTAAGTCTCGAGTGCAGCACACGGTTCTATATCCTCTTCCTATTCCTAGTGAGGCATGGATTGATATTTCAATGGATTTGTGTTGGGTTTAACCTAGGCTAAAGGGGGGAAAGATCAGCTTTTTGTTGTTGTGGACCAGGGATTTTCACATTTTTTAAATCCGGCCACTTTCCATTTTATTCATGTCACAAAACTGATGATGCTTCACAATGTTGCAGGTTGTTCTTTAAAGAAAATTGTTGCGTTTACATGGTCTACCTTAGAACAATTGTTTCGGCATAGAGATGCTAAATTTTTGGTTATTCGGAAGACTTTTGGGGGAAATTAGGGAAACCAAGTTGTTGTTTTCAACTACTGTCATCCTCAAACGATGTCAAACAGAAGTAGTAAATAGTACTCTATCTACTTTGTTGCGGGCAATTATAAAGAAAATATTAAAACATGGGAAGATTGTTTGCGAGGTTGATTTGCTTTAATCGTTGTGTTTCATTATGCTACAAATTTTCACCATTGGAGATTGTTTATGTTTTAATTCCTTTAACTCCTTTGGATTTATTCAATTACCTTGACTGAGCATTGAATTTGGATGGAAAAAGAAAGGCTGGAACTTGTAAAGGAAGATCAATGAGAAAGCAAAACTCAACATTGAAAGAAGAACTGAGCAATATGCGAAACAAGCCAATAAAGAGGCGGAAAACAGGTAGTTTTTGAACCTGGAGGATTGGTTTGGTTGACTCCTCTTCCAGCCTCCCCGCCTTCCATCTTACACATGCGTAGGAGCGGTTCCCAACCAAGAATCCAAGGTACTACCCAGGAGGGGACGGACCGTTCCAAGTATTGGAAACGAATAAACGACAATTGATACAAATGACATTACCCGGTGAATATAATGTAAGTGCCTACCTTAAATATTTCTGATTTGAGTCTTTTGCTGGTGTAGTGATTGAACTTGATTGAGGAAAAATCTTTTCATAAGAGGGAGAATGATGAGGACATGGTAACACGAGATCCAAAGAATGCGGATCCAATCAAGTTCCCAATTGGGCCCAATTACAAGAGCACATGCCTAAGAAATTTCAAAATGCATTAAGTGGGATGATTCAGGGATTGGGCTCAAACAAGCAAGTGGAGGCCCATTGACGGTGTTGTGATGGAACACAATATCTAGCCCATAATAGCATGGATTCAAGTCCAAGAAAGTCAAAGACAAATGGGGAGCTGACCTCCTTAAATTGAGGATTATTGTTGCACAACTTTGGGGCTTGAAATAGGAGGTTAATGTCAGCTTGTCTTTATTAAATTGAAGTTGTCTTATGGTAGAATTTAAGGCTGAAATTAAGGGATAATAAAGTTAGGTTGATTCTTAATGAGGCCAAAGTTTCTTAGTTTAAGGATTTCCTAGGCTGATTCGTTGTGGCCTAGTAGTATAAATTGTGCTCCTTTCCTTTGAAGAGGGGAGAGTTGTATTGAGTGAGAGTATGTCTCTTTATTCTTTGAGAACTTAATTGGAACTTATCAGATTTCCTTGGCAGTCATCGTGACTTATCAATCGGTAGTATTTCACCCTGATTTTGGTGTCCTCCTTGATACCAAGGTCACATCTCTTTATAGGTGTGGGTCGCGATTTCCATCTAAACCTGAAAGTAGAACGGTCTTAGGCAACAATACTTGATACAGGGTTTGTTACAACGATACGGGGTTCGTATCAGAGATGCTAGGAGAAGAATTAATGAATGACGTTCTCGGACTCCACCTTACCAAATCGACTAGATCCTGCCTCCTCTCAACGCCTCTATAGCCCAGGTGATCATGGAGATCAAGAATGAAGACTTTGTAAAGTGGCCTGGGAAGATCAAGACCAACCCCTTCCGGAGGAATAAGAACAAGTATTGTGAGTTCCATAAGGATCATGGACACAACACTGAGGATTGCTTCCAATTGAAGGAGCAAATAATTGATCTAATCAAAAAGGGATACTTGAGAAAGTTTGTTACTGATCGCCTAAGACTTGACTCACCTGATAGAGGGTACGCCGATAACAGGCCAACAACAAGTGATATCCAAACTATCCATGGAGGGTTTGGGTCAGGAGGATGTTCAACCTCATCTTGGAAAAGGATGCTAGAGAGGCAAATGTGCTAGTAGAAGATGAGGTTTACAACCTCTCTACACATATGTTTGAAGCTCTCCAACCTATCTATCACCTTCATAGTGGGTCGCCCATAAACAAGAGCTACTAAAATGGAGGAGTGGGCATGATTTTACCACCTAAACAAGGATGCCTAAAGATAGTTTTCCTCTACAAAGATTAATTGTAGTTGATGCAACCTTAAAAGCACAACTCCTCAGTTCAGGGCCACTTTTTCAGGAGGATACATCACATCAAATTGATCCACCTGATTATAGCGAGAAAAACTTTTTTTATCACAAAAAAAGAGGACTATATGCCTATAAGTCATGCCTTTTGGAAGGAAAGAATGTAGGGGGAACGTACCAAAGTTTAGTAAATAGGATGTTTGAGGAGATGATTGGGAAAATAATGGAAGTCTACATTGATGACAGATGGTCAAAAGCCTCAAAGCAGACGATCGCGTCGCCCATTTGGAGGAAACATTTGATATTCTTCGAAAACATCGCATGATGCTAAATCCTTCCAAATGCATATTTGGCATGTCGTCGGAAAAATTTCTCAATTTTTTGGTAACTAAAAGAGGGATTGAGGCAAATTTCGACAATATCCAAGCTCTGCTCACAATGAGCTTGCCAAGAAACAATCGTGAAGTCCAATAATTGACAGGTCGGGTAGTAACTCTTAACATATTTATTTCAAAATCAGCGAAGAAATATCTGGCATTCTTCAAAATTCTGAGACAAAACAAGACTTTCAAGTGGATAGATGAGTTTGAGATGGCTTTTCAGCAGTTAAAAGAGTATATGGGATCGTCTCATCTGCTCACAGTTCCCAACACGCACGAGGAACTCATCTTGTACCTATCTGTGTCACCCACCGCAGTGAGCGTAATGCTCATCAAGGAAGAAGATAAAGTGCAGAGGTCAGTTTACTACGCAAGTAAAGTCCTCCTAGGGGTATAAACCAGGTACCTAAAATTCAAGAAGCTTGCCTATGCCCTTATAATAGTAGCAAGAAAGTTTCGCCACTATTTCCAAACACATCCGATTGTTGTATTCACAAATTAGCCCTTGAAATAAATTCTACAACGACTTGATACCTCCGGGCGATTGCTCAAGTTGTCCATTGAGTTGAGCGAATTTCAAATTGGTTATCGACCAAGAATGGTAATTAAGGCCCAAGTATTGACTGATTTTATAACTGAGTTCATGTATGATGTGCTCCAAATCCCGAGATGGAAGCCCTAGAAAAATAGAACCAAGATGATGATCTTGCTAGGTGAAAGCTGGTCGTAGATGGATTATCCAACCAACATGGCTGTGGTGCATGACTTGTTCTCCAGATCCCTTCAGGAGAGCAGATGGAGTATGCTATACATATTCGGTTTAAAGCCACCACCAACGAGGCCGAATATGAGAGTCACAACTGAGTTGAAAGTAGAATCCTTGGACATCTATAATGATTCTCAGCTTGTGGTAAATCAAGTTAAGGAGAATACCTCAGCAAATACCTTCGAATGATGGCCTATCTGGATGAGGTGAAGCCCATATCAATGAAGATAAAAGATTTCAAGATCGTCAAATTCCCAGAGAGGAGAACAAAAAGGCTGATGCCTTGGTTAACCTAGCCCCAGCCTTTGATTTCATCTCGGATAGAAGTGTCCGTTTGGAATTCTTGAAAAATCCAAGTATTGACATCGCCAAAATCGTCTGTCAAGCAACAACAAACCCGACATAGATGAATGAGATCATCACATATCTTAAAGATGGGGAGCTGCCATCAGATAAACTCCAGGCATGACGATTCAGTATTGGTCAGCTAGATTTTGCTTCTTCTATGGGACTTTGTATAAGAGGTATTTTTTAGAACCACTCTTGAGATGTCTTCGACCAGAGGAATCAGATTATGTACTTAGGGAGATTCATGAAGGCATCTGCGAAAATCATTTCGAGACTACATCATTGGTCAAAAAGGTAGTTTGCCAAGGGTACTTTTGGCCTCGCATGGAACAAGATGCAATAGCATTCACCAAAAAGTGTGACAATTGTCAGAGGTTTGCTTCGGTTAGTCGTTTCCCCCTACTGAGATGGTTCCAATGACCAACTCATGGCCATTTGTTCAATGGGGGATAGATGTGCTTGGACCGCTACCTCAAGTTCCATTACAGAGAAAATTCTTAAATGTCATCATAGACTACTTCATGAATTAAATAGAAGCAGAACCTCTCGCCAAAATTGTTGAAAGGAACACCAAAAATTTTGTTTGGAAGAACATTGTTTGTCGATTTGGGATTCTAAGGGTTATATTCTTCGACAACGATGGATTCAAGCTATTTTTGTTCTGACCTCTCCATCTCCAACCATTTCTCCTTGCCAGGTCATCCCAGGCAAATGGTCAAGTAGAGATCACAAACAAAACGATCCTAAGGAATCTGAAGGCGAGGTTAGAAAAATCCAAAAACGAATGTGCATAAGACCCTTTAAGTGTGCTATAGACCTACCACACAACGAGCAGAATCCCAACGGGTGTATGGGACATAGTCAATCATACTAGTAGAGATAGGGATGCCTAGTTTCAGGACTTTGAATTTTAACAAGGAGAACAATAAAGCAGAACTAAGGCTTAATCTTAATCTCCTTGCCAAAAAAAAAGGGAGGAAGCTGAGGTGCGCCAAGCTACCTACAAGCATCAAGTCACCAAGTACTATAACAAGAGGTTTAAGCTCATGTCATTTTGGCTTGGCGACTTGGTCTTGAGGAATGGCACTTTGTCCATAAAGGAGCTTAATGCGGGGAAGCTAGACCCTACTTGGGAAGGTCCCTATAGAGTTGTCAGGGTAACCAAGCCAGAAACTTATTGGCTAAAAAACATGAAAGGGAGAGCCTTACCGCACCCCTGGAATGCCGAACACTTGACAAAAATACTACCAATAGTTCTTTTGGTCTCTAATATGATAAAAGTCACCTAAACAGTGTTATTTGTCTTCGCCAAATCCTATTTTGTGGTCATGATTGTCAATTTTTATGTAAATATATTATGGTTATCTTAATATAATCGCCAATTTATCTAGCTCAATCTTGTTATAATCGCCTGGTGTTAAGGTTGTCAAAATAAGTTGTCGCCAATTTTAAAATGTGATGTCGCTAATTTTGCCATTTAATCAGATTAATTCAATCGATTGATTCAACTTATTGTTGTCACCAAATTGTAATTTCGCCTAAACAATTTATTGTTGCCGCCAAAATGAAAATCGTTATATCGCCGGTTTAATTAATATCGCCTACCTAGTTTTCTTTTTACTCGTCAAAAAGATACAAAAATGATTAGAAGTTACATCCTTTAATTATTAAACTAAGGCATCTTGCTCGCCTAATCACTCTGGTCACCATGTTTAGGTTTAATGTTTGCCTAAGCTAAGGTAACTTGACACACACATAAACCTTACATTTTTCAAAAGTTCAATGATATACCCATGTTACACTTATCCAAATTTAAATACAACAACATACTATACAAGTATTTAAAATTGTCAATAATAAATAATTATTGAAACCAACTAAATTTAATTTTTTTGTTAAGTGTCGATACCTGAGACTCGAAAAGTGTCAACACCTGAGACCAGTAGCCAAAATACGAGATGTATCGACACCCAAAAAGTAAAGTGTCGACATTTGAAACCAATAGCCAAAATGCGAAATGTGTCGACACCCGAATAGTAAAGTGTCGACACCTGGGATTAGTAGCCAATTGCCAACATAAAGTGTCGACACATGAAAAACAAAGTGTCAACACCTGAAGACAATAGCCAAATGCAACATAAACTGTTGACACGTGAAAAAGTAAAGTGTCGACACCTGATCTACAAACTCAAACTTTTTTTATATAAACCAAATTTAGGACTCAATACCCAAAATAAAACCTCAACAGGCTAGATATAAGCCATTAACAATAACCCCAAAGTAAAACCCAAATAAACTAACCTCTTTTACAATTTTCATTATAAACCAAGTTTCCCATTTCAAGTTCAATACTCAAAATAATGCCTATTGACTTTATATAATCTATTAACATCATACCCAAAGTAAAATCCTAACAAACTAACCCCTTTTACTTCAAATCCAAGCAAGAAAGCTCCCAAAAGATTGAAGGAGATGAAATGATTCCCAATTCTTCAACTTGCTCCAATCTCCAATCTTCTTGGCTCAAAACGAAGCCCCCTTGAGTAGATAATTTCTCTCCAAAGGATTACCACTCGAATCACACTCTAACCCACTCGGATCTAAGCTCTAAATGTTAACCTCACTTTGTCTCAAACCTAGAGAGAGAAGAAGAAGAAGAGAAAAAATTAAAATCCTAAACACAAATGTTGGGGAGGATTATTTGTGTTTGGTCAAAAGATGAAAATGACACAAATGCCCTCCTTGGGCCACCAAAATCAATCTTGGGTCTAATCTATTTAGCCCACTCTCTCACACCTCCAATTTCAAGCCTAAATAAAAACTCAACTTTATCGTCTACTATAAATACACTTATACACACACATCACACACATATATATATATATATGCCCGTAGTGTGATAATATCACACGTGTGTCCTAATTACGTCAAAAAAAATTGGGGACCTTACATTAATTATGTTTTTGAAGAAGAAAAAAAAGGCTTTTTAGTTGTGGCTCTCATAAGCGGGCAGTGACAGTTTGCTTTTTACTGTGTCAAGAGATAAACAAATCACCAAGAAAGAAGCAATAACTGGAGTGACGTTCAGTTAGGATCTCCAACCCAATCAACAACAAAATAAGTACACAACTCACAAAAGGAAGAAGCCGAATAATGTAGACCATGAAAGAGGGTCCATTTGACATAGCGAAGAATACATAGAACAACTCATAATGGGTAGACTGAGGAGCAGCCAAGAATTTCCTGACTAGATGAACAACACAGGGGATATCAAGTTGAGTAACTGTGAGATACACAAGGTTACCAACAAGATATCAATAAAGGGTAGTATCAGATAATGGTGTGCCTTCTAAGGGAGTAAGGCAAACATTAGATTCAAGAGGTGTAGAGGCAATCTTGTTTGTCAGGCTAGAATGTTTCATCTCAAAGTGATTGCTGAGGAAGTGCTTTAGATCATTATCATCCCTAGTGAGATGATATCGTCAACTTAAAAGAAGAAAGATAGTGACATGCTCAAACTTGTGACAAAAATCATCGAATCATGTGGACTAGATGAGAACCCAAAACTGGTAATAATAGCACTGAATTTGGCAAACCAAACTCGAGGAGCCTCTTTTAGATCATAAAGAGGTTTGAGTTTACAAAATTGTTTAGAGGATAAGCATATCCAGGAGGAGGCCACATGTAGCATACCTCAGTTAGGTCACCATTGAGGAATGCATTATTGACATCCATTTGATACAACCCTCATTTGTGTACTATAACAAATACAAGTAATCTCCAAACAAAGGTAACACGAGCAACTAAGGAAAACATTTTCTCATAATCAATGCCATACTCTTGTGTATAGCTTTTTGCAACCAAACGGGCTTTATAGCACTCAATAGAAGCATTATAACGCTTTTTGATCTTGTAAACCTATTTAGAATAAACAATAGTCTTGCTAGGAGGAAGATTAACAAAATCTCATGTATGAGTTTTAGTCAATGCATGCAATTCGCTTGCCATTGCTTGATGCCAAAGCAGATTAGTACTAGCCTCACAATAAGAAATAGGTTCATGCTGAGAAAGAATAGTAGAATAACAATTATAATCACAAAGATAAGCTGGTAATTGGGTTACTTGAGAGGAATGACGAGGTGGTGGATTAAGAAAGACTGAAGATGGTGCAAGTGGTGCAAGTAACGGAGGCAGCATAGGGGCAGGAACCTCATGTAAGAGAGGCACTTCAGGAAAAGGCATAGGGGAAAACTCCACTAGAGAAGTTGAAGGAGAATCATTATGGAACAATTCTATCGAAGGATCAATAAAAAAGATAAGGTGGAAATAGATGGTATATAAAACTTAGACATAGTAGAAAACATTTTATGTTCCCATAAAATGACAACGAGAAATACAAAGACGTTTAGAGTAAGGATTCAAAAATCTATACCATTTGTGTTCAATCCCATATCCCAAGAAAAAACATAAACAAGCTAGAGGTTCGAGTTTTGTATGTTCATGGAATTGAAGTAAGACAAAGCAAGCACAACCAAAAAACTCGAAGATGACTATAAAGAGGGGGACACCATATAGACATTCATAAAAAGATTGGTTACTAATAATAGGAGAAGGCATGTGGTTGATGGTGTATACTGCAGCTAGCGCAGCTTCACCCCAAAAATGCTTAAGACAGGAAACAAAAATGAGAAGGGCACAGACTATGTCTAGAATGTGTATGTTTATGCTCAAGGTGACCATTCTACTAAAAGGTGCCAGGACAAGAGCGATGGGGTAAAGTACCACTAGTACAAAGGGAATTGAGAAAGGAATTTTCTTTATATTCCATGGCATTGTCAGAGCAAAAGATTTTGATGGTTCAACCAAATTGAGTTTTAATCATACTTGCAAAATCATGATAGTTTTGGGCTACTCTGAATGCATATCCATTGTAGTGTGAGGAGATGAACTCCATACATCAGAGTGTATTAAATCAAAAGGAGATGATTAAACATAATCACTATGAGTAAAAGGGAGAGCAGGTTGTTTGGCAAGTTGACAAGGTAAACACCCAACATTGTCGGTTTGGACATCACCTAAGTGACCACTAGAAGCTGAAGATTGTAACCGACTAGCAGATACATGTCCTAACCAAGAATTCCAAAGACTCAATGATGAAGTGGAGGAAGCGGAAGTAGCAGATCTAATTGAGGAAGGTGACTGAGAAGGAATTGAAGGTGGAGATGAATGAGCTAAAATAGCCGTCCATTTTTGCGTCGTATCCCAAAGATCTCTCCTGTCTTTGGATCCTGCACCTGAAAACCAGACCCAGAAAAGATGACATTTAGGACAAGTTCACAAAGTTGTCCAACAGAAATTAGGTTTAAAGTAAGAGTAGGGATGTGGTAGATATCCGGAAGAGAAACATTAGAAGTAGAAACTTGTCCAACATGACTAACATGCATGTGAGAGCCATCAACAGTGTGAATATTAGGTATATGAGTGGCAAGAGTTTTGGAAGAAAAGATACTAAGATCAGTTGTCATGTGATTGTAACATGCAGAATCCAAGAACCAGGAAGATGTACTTGAATTGACAAATAAAGCAGGGGAATAAGATGTACCAGATTTAGAAAGATCCTATTTGAACATACTTTCAATGCCGCTCCTTGTGATGGAAGAAACAAGAGGATCAAAGACCAACAGAGAAGAACGGTCAGCAACGACGGCAAAGCAAGAGGCAGGCAAAGGTATCGACTGGTTGTTGGATTGGGAATGAGCTCCTCTGAACCAAATTAGGTGGATTTCGTTGTTTTTCCGTGGCCATTCACTCAGATAGTAACTTGATCTTGGCTTGTGACAGTGCTTGCAAACTTTATCACGACAATAGCGTAAGAGATGGCCTGAGCTGTGACAGTATTTGCACTATTCAAAGTGTTACATAGATGTGGTGATAAAATTCTACGGAGATGACGGAGCCAGAATCCAAGGAGGAAAAATTTGGAACGAAAAAGGCTAAAACAAGTCAAAATCGATACGAGCAAGTCAAGAACTTGACAAAATGAGTCTGATCTGGGTAGAACTGGCCTGAAATGGGTAGGAACCGGACAGAACCAGGAAAAATCGGATGTGAACTGGAAAGAACTGGTCAAAATCGGACAGAATTGACCAAAACTAGAAAGAACCAGTAAAAATTAGGTTAGCCAGCCAAAAATCAGTTCGATGCCGATATGGTGTTGGCAAGTCGGGGCTAGCCAAGTTAGGTCAGCTCACCAATCAGGTCGGGTCAGCGCGTGTGTGCGTGGGGGTGCGCAGGTTTTTCAATTTTAGTAGGAGTGGCGATGGTGAGATCAGCGATGAAGATGTAACGGGTGTTGGTAAGTGATGGTGGTGGCAGAGAGTGATTATGGGTTATGGCTGTGACTGATGGTGGTTGGTGATGGAGGTGGCTCTGAGTGATGATAAGTGATGGAGGTGTTGGGAGATGGCGGTGGACAACGGTGTTAGTGAAAGATGTTGGGGTGGTTGATGGTGGGATGTGATGGCAGTGGTTTTATTAGTAGATAAGGTATTGTGGTGATAGTATATCGCCAGCTAACTGCTGAGCGATAATGGTGATAACAGTGATGATTATGGTGATTGGGAGATGTATGTAGACAGTGGAAGGAACTAGGTCAGTATCTAAACTCTAATACCATATTAGAAAAAGAGATGGAGATTGATGGAGAAAGTTGTATATTTCTCAATGTGTTAAAGAATGAGTAGGGATGTTTCTTTATGTATCTAAGGCAATGCAATCAATTAGAATATCCTATCTATGGTAATACTATGAATCAGAATATTACAAAATAATACAACTAAGGTAGCATAATATATGGCAATATATTCTGTAATATAAGGAAGGAATATATTGCAATATATGCTAACAAATGTAATGGGGAGGATCGCTTAACATATCTTTTAATTCATGAGCATAATCAACCAATCACATAAAAACACAAGAAATATTACATGATTAATTTTTCAAGTTTCTCAAAATGCATGCTAAATTTGTATTTTTATCTTTTCACATTTTTTCTTCTTCTGTGATTTTGCATTATTTATTTATTTATTTATTTATTTTGGGGGGTGGGGGGGTGGGGGGGAGGCGGAGTTGCAGAGGGGTTGGTTGGGATGGTTTCTAGACAAACAAAGAATGAAGAAGAAGAATACAAAATTGAGTTGTTGTTTACCAATACAAATATTGAAGGAAATGACAGGTTCAGATTTAAATGGAATCTGGTTTGAGAAATTAATTGATGATGTTAAGGAAAACATCTATAATTGCTAATGCAATAAGAACCATATTCAAAAATTGTCAAATACTGCTTCTAAACAGCGAAATACTTCGCAATAACCCAAGTGTTTCAGTTGTGGTACTCAATCTCAGTGTTAGAATTAGTTTTAATTAGTGTCATCAATTGATATTTGACTATGGTAAATGATAAAATCAGAGAAGGCGACAAACATGGGACTCGCGAATATTCCTTCAACTACACGCAAATGTTACTTTATAATTTTCTAGCTTCGTGGGATACACCGTGACATGGAACTGAGATCATATAAATCCATACATGGAACTAAACGATTGGAGAGAACAAATCATTATTTGAGTGGTCTTTTCATAGTGATATATAGTCGCGACTCTTGAGTAATGCTGAAGAATCGTTATGCTTTTCTCTTAAAGTGTTGTTATGAGGATGAAAATGCTTCATTGGTCAAATTCGAATGTGACAAAATGTTGTGATAATCTTTTGGACTAGTGAGTTTGTTGTACACCTCTACACTTGAGTCGAAAGAAATGGCTTCCGTGTTTGTTCTTCTTGCTATTGATAGTATTTCCTATACATACACTAAAATGCAAAAATATATTTTTAATTCCATATATGATAAAGTTTTGAGATCTTATTAGTTAGGTATCATATAGAAAATTATTAGACATAAAAAATGGGTTTCTTAACACAATTATATCCTCTACAAAAACCAAACACTACTTAGCCAGCCAGTTAAAAGCAAGCCTCATTTTTCATATTTCTTTTTTCTTTTTGTGGTCTAATTTAAGAGCGTGCAATGCTTAAATATTATCGATTCAATTAAAAGATAGAAAGCTATGAAAATTGTAGTAGACAATGTAAATTAAGAAGGTGCTATATTACATCAAGGTTAATATATATATATAAAAATATTATCGATTCAATTAAAAGATAGAAAGCTATGAAAATTGTAGTGGACAATGTAAATTAAGAAGGTGCTATATTACATCAAGGTTAATATATATATATATATATATAAGGGCAGTTACATCCCTGTTTTGTACCTAATACCCACAACCTCAGAAGTGAGTTACACTCAAATGAGGCATAATTTTCCTTTCTCTTTTCACAGCCTCATGAGATTTAAAATGAACTTTTGTCACTATTTTAATTCTGAATGAGGTAAGAAAATGGCACAAAACATGGGATTGACATTTGTGGTACTATAAGCAATGATTATATATACTACTAAAATTAGACCGATCAACAAAATGAGTAAAAACAGTAATGTTTTTAAGGAAAACTATATAGTACTACATAATTAGGTGTGGTAGGTATACACTTGGATGACTTTAATAAACCAATTGTAATGGCTGACTCTCTCTCTCTCTCTCTGTGCAGTTTTTTACAGTTGAGATAGCTTTTGGACCCAGAAACCAAATAACTTCAATTAATTAGGTGTATGTACAAATATTGGAATCTTTATGGCTTTAATCAAGTTTCTGCTCAACCTTTTAAGTTGCGAAAGATTTTCTATCCAACATATGAAACATTTTCAAGTTAGGTTGATAACACCAACCTAATTTTAGTACCAGTTGTTGTGGTAAAAAATGGGGCGAGCAACCAACAGTCAATATGCTCGGTCTCATCGGCACTGGACCGGGATGGAATTTGGAGGCGACTGCCACAAACGACAAAAAATAAACGGCCGGGCGGAGGGCGCTCAAAAAACCCCTCCGGCGTGGGGACAGACAAGTTGTGACAGCAGATAAGATGGCTCTGGAAGAGAATTGTGGAGTGTTGGCTTGTCAGAGCGTACCTTTGTTAAGGGGAGCGGCCTTTTTATAGACGGAGTAATGGGCCGTGCCATGGATCACGGCAAGTCCCTCGGCAAGGGTTTAGTATGGAAAGATATCTTGGAGAGGAGATATATGTTGGAGATTGCCTATGGAGAGTATCCCGAATTGTCGGTGCCGTGGAGGAGAAAATCTCGCAAGGGGATAGTTTCCACGTTAGATAGGATCTGGTGGAGAGTGATCAAGCCAAGTATTCTACTTCGCCCAAAGGGCGAGAAGGAGACAGCCTGTTTTGGCTCTGGGCGAGTTAGTGGAGATAAATTGGCGCGGTCCCATGCCTGAACGGCGGACTCGTTTACTCGGTCAAGAGGGTTCGGACGATAGATAACGTTTTGGGACTTCATCGGGAGAGAGTGGTACGTGGTCCAACCTCCCTTAGGGGCGAGGGGGACTTTGAACATTAATAGGTGTATTTTTCCCCCACATCAGTAAGCCCCCCCCATACTCGAAATGCCGAGGGATGGAACAAGTTGGGACTTCGAGTAGTGAGTAAAGTAACGATTGTTTCTTCTTGCTGACGTGCCTTAATGATGGTGCAAACTACTCGACGGAGCCCACGTGGCAAGGAGGTCTTAAAAATGCGGAACTCTGTTCGAAGCGGTCGACCATATCTAATCGTTTTATGAGTAGACTGGGCCATTGATTA
>VIGQ01002085.1:22500-23689 GCA_009663005.1 Actinidia chinensis | reverse complement strand
ATTTGAATTAATGATTTGGTGGAAAAGAAAAAAAAAAATCGAGAATTAACAATTCTTAAAAAACCATTGAATCTATAATCCCAAACAATCTGGAAAACTTGGAATTCCTCTCAATTTTGTTATTATCCTCCCTAGGGGTTTTTGCGATAGCTTTTCGGAGCAAATTTTAGATTTTAGAATCCTTCAAAAGTAATTGTTGAGTGTTTGTCAAAATTTCTAAAATTCTAAAAATATCTTTACTAATTATTTTCTATTAAAAAAATAAAAGGGCAAAATAGATTACTTACAAGAAAAAATTGATTTTCAGCTTTTACAGCAAACATTACCCTCAGTTTTTAATTATAACCTTACCGTAGTAGCAACCTAATTTATGAGCTTCTAGTACAATCTAAAATCTAAAGTAGAATTTTAAGCTAAAATCTAAGTCTTTCGTTTACGATACATGAAATATTCAAATCTAAAAATTTTAAATAATTATCATAACTCGTCGAATGCTGAGGTTTTGAATAGACGAATATACAAAAGATTTGAAATTAAGAAAATTTACGTCTTGAATTTTAAGGATTTTAAATAATTCTAAAATATGTATTCTTTGACAAATCCATCCACTTTTCACTTATTTCAACTTTAACTCCAACAACGTCTTCTCTTCCCTCCCTCCTTCCTCTCTTCTCCTCTCTCACCAAAATATGTGTTAATTAAAATTCATGTAATTAAATTCTTTTAAAAAAATATAAATTAAAATGAAAGATTTGAAATTCATGTATCCAAACGAAATCTAAAGTTAGATTTCTACCGCTGTAACAAATACATACATATGGAATTTGGTTGGCAGAAAACTTCTTTTAATTACGATAAACTACAAAACATTGCTCAATTAGTATCCTTAATTAGCATACTCAGCTTTCATCCTCTTTTTGTGCAAACGAAGCTGTTGGAACATTGAAATGAATCTGTACTGATCATTTCTTATATAAGATTCATCTCTTTCTCCCTTTTACCTTGTTACATTTTCATATTTGTGACTGTCTTTATGTTATGAGTACTTGGTGTATACAGTACAAAAAAAGCATTTGTTCAATTCCTCACCTTTTTTGGTTTGTAGCAACTTTTCTACTGCTTCCAAATTTGGATAGGTGGTAATACTGTACGTAAGTTTGGAGAATGAAGAATGCTTTCATGGACCATC
>VIGQ01002085.1:7500-12500 GCA_009663005.1 Actinidia chinensis | reverse complement strand
ATAAGAAAGTGAAATATCATACGTTGCGATGCTGAGTTGGTCTAAGGAACCAGATTAAGGTTCTTGTTCTTGTCCGAAAGATCATGGTTTCTGTAAGGTTGTGTAATTGGCAAGATTTCATGATACGTTATCTTTAATGTATGTTGAAGAGTTGAGTAATCAAGCACAAACATTTGAAGATATTTATCAAGCATTCGGAAGGTTTTCAAGTATATTCTGCAAGCGAGTACTAAGAAAGACTTGTAGGATTCGGAAAGATTTTGACATTCAATTCAAATTGATTTGATTCTTAGAAATCGATTCATCCAATGCTATTAGAGGCAAAGTGGTAGATTGGATGTCTTCTTCCAACGCATTTAAAAAATCAGGTTAATTGAATATTAGAATAAAAAATTATGGCTAAAATATTAAGAGCTGGACATCTCTAGCGAGACATCTGAGAAGAAGCCGAGAGCTTATAAAATTGTCACAGGCTCTGCGGGGGACTCTCGCTAGAGCGAGCTATGGACCTAACAGCGACGAAAAATTACTTTTTAGGTTTTACATTATAAAAAGGCGACAGAACACTTCCAATACCTAAGGAAGTGGTTATACATCATTATAACCGACTAGAAAAAAGTGTTCTCTACCTTTCCAAAGAGCTCAGAAACGGAATATTAGCAAAGATTCTTCATCAACCATATTGAAGAAACCAAAATCCTTAACGGAGTTCAAGGTGTGAAATCCGTTCTAAGGGATCTGAACGTTGAACGAAGTCCTTGAAGGAGTTCAAGGTGTTGAAATCCGTTCTAAGGGGATCTAACGGGGATCAAGCACGGTGACGGGAATCGTGGGTACGAGCTATATCTATGGAAATTCATTAGATCATAGAATTGATAGGTTTTGATTGTAAGAGTCTTGTAACCTTCTTGAAACCTCGGGTTATAGGGCATGATCTTTGTCCGGGGAGTAGACACGTGATTTTTCTCCCATTCAAGGGTTTCACGGTTATAAAAATCTTATGTTCTCTTGGGTGATGTTTTGCTTCTTTTTATGTCTTAGATCGTTCAAATTGTCATAGTCATAATAATTTTGATTTAATATGTAGTTTTAGATTCATGGTTATCCATAGACAAAGCCTAAGTTTTTTTTTAATTGGTATAAGAGTAGGACACTCAAAAAATTTTAATTTTTAAAAGAGTGAGATCCTAATAGCTTAAATCTATGAATTTTCCTAGAGAAAGTAGTTCTACGGTTAGATCTCCATTACTTGATGGAACTAACTATCCCTACTAGAAAGCAAAGATGAGAGATTTTTTTAAATAAATCGATGAACGTGTTTGGATTGCTGTAGTTATTGGTTGAACTCCACCCACAACTACAACTGAAACTGTAACAATTTTAAAATCAACCACGTTGTGGGATAAAACTGAATTTGATAATTGTGAATGGAATAGTAAAGCCAGAATGCCATCTATAACGGTGTCATAACTGAGGAGTTTCGACGATCTCAAACTATCAAATCCGCTAAGAGGCATGGGTATTTTCAGATTACTCATGAGGTACCACAATTTTTTTTTTTTTTTTTTTGGTAAAATAGCCAAACTTCAGCGATTGACTACTG
Source organism: Actinidia chinensis (assembly GCA_009663005.1). Taxonomy (NCBI): domain Eukaryota; kingdom Viridiplantae; phylum Streptophyta; class Magnoliopsida; order Ericales; family Actinidiaceae; genus Actinidia; species Actinidia chinensis. The sequence continues at coordinate 10,897 of VIGQ01002085.1, read as the reverse complement.
CTTTTGACACCTTAAGAATGGAAAGACGATGAAAATTTTGATCATTTTATTTTAAACTTCTTGATATCAGTCAACTCAAGTTTCAACCTAGGTGAACAATCTCTCCATCTAAAATTGTTCAAAAAATTTTGAGATCCTTTACTAGAGAGATTTCAAGTCAAGGTTACAGCAATAAAAGAAAGTAGGATGTTGACTCTATGAAAGTAGAGACTTAGTGATTTTTACAAACTTTTGAAGCTAATTTTTATAAAACTAAAAGAAACAAAAGTATTGCTTGAATTCTATTAAGGAGAATGAATGAGCTAGTGATAGCGACATGAAATAAGGCCCAAAGATATGGCTATTTTTATAAAAAAATTTAAGAACTTTTAAAAGAAGTCAATCTGCTCCTATTGATAAAAAATTAAAGAAAATATTTTGGCACGATAAAATTTGTAAGGAAAGTCCACGATAAGTGAGTAAAATAATGTTTTGAATGTATGACTTTGGGCCATATTGCCTACGGACTGTACGAACAAAAAAAAAAACAGGGAAGCAAAGGTTTTGACTGTGACCTGGAGTGACTCTGAGAAGGGAAAAGGAATTAGACAGTGATAATGACACTGAAAATTACACGACTTTCATGACCTATGCTGTTAAGACAACAAAAATATCACCAAAGGCTTCAGACACTGAAAAATCAGATGAATCTGAGGGTACAATTGGGTCATGAAGAGGAAGGAATCTAATGATGAAGATATAATTGAGTTACAACAAGCCTATAATCAAACTGTTACAGCAAGCCTATTATCAAGCTGCTAATGCAAATGTTGAAAATTGAAATAGAAATTTGAAAGAGCTTTGCAATAAGTTGATTCTTTGAAAAAGTAAATGAGGATTGCTCATAGCAGAAAATAGTCAGTTGAAAAATCATCAAACGAATCTGAATGACAAAGTGGATTTTTGAGAAAAGCGTTTGATAGAGATGATTTTAGAAGGACCTCTTGAAGAAAAAACCCTGAAACTTGAGGTTATCTCTCAAAGGGACAGTTTAAACTTCAATCAAGTATGAGGCAAGGTATCCACGTGAAAAAAGTTATGGCTGAATCAGAAGCACTTTTAATAATACCCATGGTATTGGATTATGAGGACAAATCATCCATGTCAAAGACAGCATCAAATCAGTAAGCCCAATAATCTGTCTAGAAGAAAGGTATAATCTTCTTACTTTGTTCCTACAGGTCATAATGTGGTGTTAGGGTTCATATTCGGCCTCATTGTCTAGATTGAGACTAAACATGTGCATTCTCACTTTATTACCTCCATGTGAAGCCCAAATATCCTAGATTGTTCAATCTCCAAAGTTAACTATGTTTGTCATCATTATGATGATTTGGTCCAATTAGACCATATTGTTATAACGGAATATGGTATCTAGTTCATTCTTATAATCGACCTAGGATTCACTCATCTCTCATGAGGTTATTGGCCCAAACATAAGGTAAATGTTATTATGGGTGAGAAAATCTGAGTTAGGAATCTTGAGGATACCCCTAAGAATTGTAGGGAAAAGGGTTATTGAGTAAGGCTAGTTGTAACAGAGTTTAGGATATTTGTGCTTCATACTTATTTTATTCTCTAAGGCTATAATCATATTGTATATTTTTTTTGTGTTGTTTGAGTATTAAAAAATTACCAAAAAAAAAATTTTTTGTTTAGTTATTTAAAAAAAATACCAAAAAAAATTGATTTTTGTCTTAATTTGGGGTACTAGCATGAACTTAAAATATTCTCAATGTGCTAAGTGATGCAATGATGTATTAAGATTGAACTCTTGTGTGTTTCATGATTGCATTCTAATGAGTACGATAGTTTGATGATATTATTATACCGTGATTCATGTTTTAAAATATGCAATTTCATGATATCTCTTAGATATGGATCCGCATTTATGATTTTTTACAAAATTTATAATGGTGATCTCTCTATAATAAAAAATCTAGAATGACCGTAGACATGTATCCATCTCTTGAAAGAAAAAATTATTTATATTAGATGAAAAGGCTACAATGCGTACGAGCGAAGCTAACATGTGTTATGTGATAAGAGGAGATGACTACCGCCATATGTGTGGAAATCCACCATCTAGTGGTTTACTAATGTTCTATGTTAGACAATTGAAGAGATAGGATTGGAACTTTAAATGGTGAATAGAAGAAAATATTAAAAAAATTGATTCAGCGATAGCATGAGGGGGTTTGATGCTAGTGATTTCAATCGTAAGATGAGATCTCCATTATAAAATCAGCCTGGATCTTGTTCTAGGGTACATATTCTCATGAATCTATTAGAGTACTTGCATTAATCATACATGTCATAGATATATTGCCTCATCATACATTGTCATGGATATACTTTTGATCACTTTATGACTAATTGTTCTTCTATTGTGTGATTTGAGCATATTTGATGCTATTTGTATACTATGTTCATCATGAGACTCATGGGTTATATTTTATATTTCGATAATAAATACTGAGATTAAAACATTGAGAGGGAAGAGAAAAAATTTATATACTATAAGGTATTAGAAGGAAAATATATTAAGGGAGAGGTGTTATACTATATGTTAATTCACGTGCTTTCTTTTTCCAATATTGTTCAAAAAAGGAAAGGTAGTCTTTTTATCTCTATGCGTATATTTTTTTATATATTCTTGCACTTGATCGGTTTGGTTGTTTTCTTGCGTATGTGCAAGAATACGTTAAGTGCAAAGTGTTGTGATTAGGGGATTCGTAATTGTAATTTTTATTTTCTGAATGAGTCGTAGTATCGAGTTTTGATCACGAAATTGCCAAAGGGAGAGAGTTCAAATATCTCCACAAATTTATTAATATCAACCATGACATTACGTTCATAAACAACACACAGCAAGTTCTTAGCAGTCTAGTATCAATTTTTGATATCTTCTTGTTTAGTGATTTTTTTTTATAATTTTTGCGTTCCTTTTAGCTTGAAGAAACAAAATTGGAAAAAGGTTTCATTAAGACAAATTTAGTTAAATTTTCAATAATAAAAGTTATTTTTGTTTGTTTTTATCAAATTTTTTGCATATTCAATCAATTTGATTTTTTTTTTGATTTTTAGAAATAAAAAAAACTAAATTTAAAGTAGAATAGACCTTTTCAGATATTTTTTGGGGGGGGAAAAAAACAAACCAGGTTCTAAGATGATGCTTTATAATAAAGTTGGAGAGAAGGAAGCTTTAGGGAAGAGAAGATGGCGGGGGTAGTGAGAGGTTCTTTCCCTTTATTGATAAGAAGGCGCAAAGCGTTATTGAGAATGAGAGGTTCTTCCCTATTATTGATACTGAAGGAGCCAAAAGTATTGAGAAGAGAGGTTCTTTCCCGATCATATT
>VIGQ01002085.1:0-2500 GCA_009663005.1 Actinidia chinensis | reverse complement strand
GACTGTGAGGACTATATCAGCCTTTGCGAGAAGTTTGTAGGCAATTGATCAAAACCTTCTTTGTTCTTGTAAAGGCATTATCGCTATGCTTACATTCAAAAATTGTAGTGGTCGATGAATCCCGTCAATGGCATAGAAAGCTTTGTCTGGGTTAAGCTGATGATAGGAAAAGTCAATCCTTCAAAATGTTCATAATTATTTCTTAATTGGGCCTATATCGAAGAACTGGAGGAGCATTCAAAATTTTGTCTTCATACTTATTATTTTGTTAGGATTTTTCTTATTTTTGGCAATAGAATAAGTTTCAAGGGTTGAGACTTCATCACCCTGTGAAACTGTAGATGATGAAAAGGCGACTGGTTGCAAATTTTTTTATTATAATATTTGCCATATAAAACTAGCATCAGCAAATATGATTCTGTTTCAGTGAAAGTTTGTCATCGGCAACAATTCTTTGTACTGACACCGTTACGACAATACTTGAAAGGTATTGGTGGAGGGTAGATGGTACAACACCATTCTCATGGCCGCCAAGGTCGTCTAGCAACATGTGTTCTGAAAGTCTTAGCATCAATTGATGTGGAATAAGCACTTGATGTAATGTCATCGATAAGTAAGTCAAGACGAGAACTCCAATAGCTATTTGTCCTCCTTGATTTAAACTCTTGATCATCAAGCGACTAGGGGACAGCTCTCCATCGTGAAGCCAAGTTCTTTAATAGCATGAAGAGACAAAATGTCGGATGACAGCTGATCCCCACATCCAAGAGATCCTATTGATTCTGTGCTCTCGCGTATATCCGGTGATGAAGAGAGGAGATGTGTGGGTTGAACCAAGCAACAAATCTTCGTCTGAGAAAGTAATTTTTGACATGACAAGTAACACAATTATTGAACAAGATTGATAATCAGCCTCAATTGGGATCTGTGAAGGTAAAGAAGGTGAGTCCCAACCTGCTAAGGGATTCTTCGACATCTACGTCATTATATGCGACCGCATCAAACTGATATAGTGACTGTGGAAAGAACTCCCACAAAGTAATAGGAGGGCGTCGCTTTTGGATATGACCCTTTGGCAATTGCAAATGCTACCTTCTTGGCATTTCTCTTCTTTGTTGATTCCATGCTTTGGGCTTAGCAAAAACCAGTTTGTTGACGTGTTGCGACTGATGGACTTTGGGTTATTTTCTTTATGGGTGACAAGGGTCCATCTTTCATCATCTAAGCAAGTGACTCTATACATTTCATATTGCCCCCCTTTATGGATAACAGCTTTGCAAGAGCAAGTGATGCAAGGTCAAACTGGTTCCTCAATCTAAATTGAATTTCTGATCTGAAGAGTAGGAATGAGTCTTTCAGGCTTTTGAATCTCATTTATGAAAGAGTATAGGATCAAAGGATCCAAAGACAATGGCAATTTTGTTAGTAGTATGGCCAATTCTTTTTCTTATTCCAGCGTAATCTTCCTTGGCTAGATAACCCAAAATTCTTTCTTTCAACACGAAACAGCGTTGAGTAGGGTGATGGACCAAACGATGATACTTGCAATAGTTTGGATGTTACCTTCCCAGCCTCATCCGTAGTTCACCCGGGAGCATTAATGACTTTCAATTTAGAGTTGATCCAAGCATGGGGGACTCAGCATCAGAAAAAAGGCGTACTTTGTTTGCATCTTTTGTAGTGTGAGCTTTTTCTTCATTTTTCTGCGTAGAATCAGTTTTCTCTACTGCTTTCCTTTTGCACTTAGAAGAGATCTTGACTGAGTGCCAAGCGATACAGCCATTGGAGCTTGGTGATTGTCTTGGAGAAAGACTATTTTGCTTCCTTTGTGATTGTTGGGTTTGATTTCTTCCTTTGTGGGGGTCTTAAAAAGTAGCCCTTGATTCCATTTGTCGCAATGTGAGTTCCATATCATGGGCATCGCGTAGCCAGTTCTTAAAGGTTTAGGCTTGATTACTTGAAGAATATCACGCAAAACCCCAGTGCATGCCTTGAATGCACATCTCGATTGCGAAGTCTCACATTAACCTATCATTGCAATTCAGACTCAAGTTTCTCCATCGATTGATATTAATCGACGGACGGGTTTCATCTGTCCATTGTCGAGAACAGGAAGCTCAATCATACTAACAGTTCCGACGAGTGATATAAAAAACGATCAGAAACTCTTGTTCTAATGCTCCCAACTATCATATATGCGAGGCTAGAGATTGCAATACCAATCAAAAGCATTGCCTTGAGTGTTCGAACAATTGTTGACGAGAAAATATCCATCAATTCCAGCATTATTGCACGTTTCCACCAAAATGGATAATATGTTGTTTTGGATACCTTTGCCATCGAATTATTGAAATTTTGTGATGGTTGGTAACCCACAGGCATCTTCAGTTGATTGATCCTGGAGTGTAGTGCTAAGCATAAGTGATTTTTAAATTGATTATTAATCTCTTCAAGAAGTATATAATTATCTAAATTAAGGCCTAGCATAAGTGAATTATTC
>VIGQ01001267.1:20000-22500 GCA_009663005.1 Actinidia chinensis | reverse complement strand
GTCCAGACTTCCTAAAACTTATATGTGCGAAAGTGAGCATCGCATAAAGGAAGCAGTGAGTTGTCCTGAAGGTCCATTGGGAAAGAGGCTATTAAGAGTGAGATGAATCCATTCTGCCAAATCATACGTGGGAATGGTGAATTTACCAACAGCAATAAGCCTTTGGGCTACAAAGGATCTTCAAGCGAGAGATGAAAGCAGATGGATCAATAGCTAAGTACAAAGCTAGACTTGTTATCAAAGAGATTATAGACAAAAAGAAGGTCTAGGACTACTTTGATATTATTCACCAGTCTCAAGAATACATCTATTAGGATGATAATTGCCGATCGCCTCTTTTCACCCAGCTTTGACCGAAATCTCGAGAGACATCAGATGGATGTTAAAACAGCTTTACCTGAATGGAGATTTAGATGAAGAGAATCTACAGGAACAACATTGAGGGTTTTTTCCGCACCTGGGAAAGAAGGGAAAGTCTGTAGACTGTTTAAGAAATCATATATGGTCTCAGCAAGCACCGGAAACAATGGCCATGAGAAGTTGGACAATGTGGATTGTCTAGATGGCTTTACATTGATGACTGCTCATGTTCGGTAGTAACGATAAAGTTATCAAATATACCAAAGACATTAAATTCGAAATTTGATATGAAGGATATGGGCTCCTACAGAAAGACTCGAAATCCACGAGTGGATATGTCTTCATGCTCGGTGAGGCAGCAGTGTCTTGGAAATCTTCTAAACAGACGTGCATGCACGTTCTATAATGGAATCAGAGTTATGCTCTAGATAGGCGCCTGAGGAGGCGAGTGGCTACGTCAGTTTTTGGAAGATATTCCAAGATGGTCGAAACCAGTGTCATGCGGATTACCATCCCTGCGGGATAGTCAGGTTGCGATTGATAGGGCACAAAAAGTAATAGTATAATGTAAGTCTAGACATATTGTCGTTAAACATATACCATTAGAAAACTACTCTCAATTGGGGTTGTTGCTATTGACTACGTGAGCCGTAAAGCGACAATATTGCGGATCCGTTTACCAAAGCGGTTACCTGAGAGTTAGTGGATCTGAGAATAGAAACGCATGGGTTTTTTTGTTTTAAGCTATGAAAGAGAAAGATATCGTGAAGGAAAACCCAACCTAGCTACTGACTGGAGATCCCAAGATCTAGGTCAATGCGCGACAAACCTACTTGACGTATATCTAAAGATAATCCTGCTGGAGTTTGAAAAACTCCTACCCGTTCCTATTATGCAACAGTGATGTGGATTAAGGTAGCAGTAGCTTTTTAATGACTCTTTGTATGTGAGCCAGGACTGCGATATAGTGAAATATTCATATGAAGTCACCTTATGTGAGTATGAAGTGGGGACCGCTTCTTTGAAAATTTGATTTAAGGACGAAAATTTTCGAGAAAATACTTGCCAGAACCAGAAGCAGTGTTCTATGCCGCCGAAATGCGACACAACAGTGCGAACTAAAACTGCGTCAGGAGAGTTCCATGTTTGTGACGTCTATTGTCTCAATTTACACCTGCGGCGGCACAGTTCAGGCGAGGCTTCGCCACTGGTCTCCAGATAAATTCGATAGGACTCATCCACAAGCGGAAGCGTTCAAGGCCAAAAGCTACCTTCTAGCCAGGAATTATTCGTTGTCTCTCTCTCAAGTCTGCATTCAGTCTGGCATGAAATTTTCATTCATGGGGGGGATTGTATAGAAATTTGTGTGAATGAGAAGCATAAAGAGCAGAGAGTGGTTTTAACAACTCCTAAGGAGTTATTATAGAACCAAATTGCATATTCTTACGCCCCATGCATTGCTTTATCTGGGCCATGACCAGCCTCTAAGAGGCCTGTCATGAGTGGAATCCATAAGCACCCTCATGATGAGCTGGTTAAGTCACTAGAGTTTAATGATTAAATAAGAATTTTTTTAGGCCTATAAATGCCTTGATGGTTTAGCAATGAAGAGGAAAAACACACCAACACAATTACCAAACACCTACAGAACAAACACACCATTACAATTTTGAGTTTTGAGGAGGATGAGAGACAGATCACAATTAGTTCGCCAAGAGGCATGCTTTGGACGTGTTCCAAGTTAGTCGTTCTAGCACGTTTTATCCTGGACGAGGAAGACGTCGACAGCACCCTACAACACCTCGGTAGGGCCGGCGAATCTTTCTTAAGGAGACTGCGATTGCAGCGACTCGGCTACTATGTTTCGTATCTCTTACATTTCAGTTTCTGTAATTTTAAATTTCTGATAAATTTATTTTGATTAAGGAAATTCTTCTTTGAAATTCTGTATTGGCCCGAATCAATTTTTTCCAACAGAAGCGAGTATTCCCATAGAGAAAGACGTTTTTCCGTGAAACCCTGGCTTGACGAAATATCTAGCAAGAACACTCTTAGACCAAATATCTCTCGATTGTGACGAGAAGGGAATTCCTTCAGCTTACAATACCAAGGTCATATCCACTTAGCAAATCATCACACA
>VIGQ01000503.1:22500-25155 GCA_009663005.1 Actinidia chinensis | reverse complement strand
AACTATGCAAGTCGATACACTTGCGATTTAGCGGTTTTTTAAAATGGAAATTGCTCATTTTGCAGGTCTCATTCAATTAACTCTATTGACGAGCTTTTCGATTGAGAAGGAACCTTGGTGTTTTATATTTTAAATTGAGTGTATGCTTGTGAGACTTGGAATTGAAGCATAAAGGATATAATTGTATGAGTTGAGATGATAAATTGGTATTTCATTGCATAGTGCACTCCAATGTATTTCCTTTTTTTCGGTGTCTTTATGCCTTCAACTTGCCTGATTCATGGTTTAGGGGAATTGATATTTAATTTTTAAAGGAAGTTATCGTATGTCCTTATATCTCTACTATCTATTTTGACATGACATGAACCGTGTTTGTGGGTGTCATCGCTGGAAACCCTCACGAGACACCACTCATCCACTAGGGCCACCTAGGGGTTTACAGGCTTGGTGTACTCGCTAAAATACACCGAGACTCTACTAAAGTTGAGATTATGTTTTCTTGGCTTTGATTTTTGCTAGGGACTAGCAAAGGCTAGTTAGGGTGTGTGTTAGACCACGAAAATGTGATCATCTCCTCTAAACGACCCTTGGATAGTCATAATTTACTATTAATTGTGCTTCCTTTATCAATTATTGAATTTAACTTCGCCCTTGATCATATGGTAGGTATTTGAGGCTAAATGAATGGGATTGGAGTCAAAGAAGTGAGCTGGTGAAATTCTCCTCAAGTCTACCACATGTTTCATTTGATGAGCGAAGCCACATTCCGACTCCAAGGCTTCAAATCATTCGAAAGGAGACAAAGGAAAAATTGCTTAGCGCGTTCCAACGGGCCGTCGGCCAGAGTTGAATGCGTCAGTAGCCTGCAGGAAGAAATTCGGGGGTGGCCTAGGCATTCCAACGCCTAAGGATGCCGTTGGAACGGTTAGATATTTCTTAGGAGGCGTTCCAACGCCCTCTCAGCGGTGGAAACGGGTAGATATTATTAGTGTTCGAACCATGGGCATATAAATAACGCAACCTTTCTGTCATTTTTTGGGGATCAGACTTTTGGGAGGCACCAATTAGGGTTTTCATATTTCCTAACGCTAGAATAGCTTAGTTTATCAAGTCTTGTTGGCTATATGTTTCTTGTAATCACTTAATTTGTCTTTTCAATACCAGTTCTTGGTTTTATTTAGAGTTTTTGTGTATTTCTTGCTTTATTTCAATTATTTAGTCTATTTTCATATTTTATGCGTTAGTCTTTTAATTAAGAAGATAGTAGCTATACTTCTCTCATCTTGGGAGTTTGGTTTGTCAAAGACCGTTAAGGCTCTTGGATGACAAGGATGTGAGCATTTTACGGTTTTAAAGTGCAAAATGTTTAGTTTTAGCTTTATTTTTGCTTGCTTTTGTTCTAGAATCATTGAAAACTTGAGGTTTTTCTGTTTTGGCAACGTTTATGCATGAATTCTTCATTCATTATATCTTTGCACAAATTATGGTACTCCTCTTGATCTAAAAAAGAAGTTTTACCCTAGAAATTGAGTCTTGAAAGAATATGTGTTTTTATTGTTTAATCTTCCAATCCGCGACTATTGACATAGTCCGAAGGATTTGAGTTATAAAATTATTTCCTTGCACCTTCCGAGAATCGAAATGGTTGGAATGATCAACCCTGAGACTTTCTCTCATCAATTTAAAGTCAATTTAGTTCAAGTTTCGCTTCATTTAGCTTGTTAGCTAATTTAGATACATCCATCATTCCCAAAACAAACTATTTTACATTTTCATTTTAGACGGTAGTTAGAGATTTGTACGATTGAGAGGCAATGTTCTCAGTCTTTTGTTCTTGTGCACATAGCTCTCTGTGGTCGACCTCGTACTTCGAGAATACTACTATCCGTCGGCCTTCACTGGGTGTGATCATCTACCTAGTCGGTTCAGCGTACACTGTTGACGTGAGTCAAACCTCTTGTTAAAACTCAATGCTCTAAATTGGAGGAGAATAATCTGGTTTGTATCAGACTTAAGACTACATAAATAATGGTGTATCAATAGTTGTATCAGATATAAGTATATAAACTTCAAAAAAATCTTTATTATACCAATTACAGATGGTTAGTGATGGCCCGCCAATTGGAGCTTGTACTTTTCTAACTTAGCGTTGCACTTAGGATGTGTACCTCAACCCCTTAGCTACAGCACTTCAATTTGACCCCTTACGTTTATCATTGAAAGTTACACCCAGACGGTGCATATAACCTTAAACATGAAGTGTATGGGCAAGTCGGTGCAACCTCGGAGGACATTAATTATAGCACTCTGAATCATTAGTGTTTGTATCTCCCCAACGATAACCTCTATCAGTCCCCATGTCCACTTCCCTTGGGTCCCATTACATAAAGCACGATAGCTTGGCCGCTGACTCTGATGGACTTTATGGACGTCCCAGCTTGCAAAATCATCCTTAACTTTCATTTTTACCAAAATTTTGTTTTTGGTACTTACTTAGAGGTGTCCTAAAGCAATATCTATGGATTCAACCTGCTTGCCTAGTCGTGTTGTTTCCCTTACATGTTTTGCTGCGCTAATTATGGCTGCATGCTGATCAGAAGTCAATGCCACCCCCTCCATCCCTAAACAATCAAATGCCTGATTTGTGGATAAATC
>VIGQ01000503.1:0-2500 GCA_009663005.1 Actinidia chinensis | reverse complement strand
ATATTTGGAGGCTGCAAATTCCACAGTCTCTTAGAAATCCTCCGAGGACTTGTATTCCTCCACGACCTTCTTCTTGGTGAGGACTTCGTTTTTTTTTAACTCGGCCGCCTCTGCCTCTAGCCTCGCCATGGCCTCAATCCTCTCCTTAAGCTCCTTGGCGGCCTTCTTCTCCCGATCGTTAAACTGGGCCAAGAGTCCTTCCAACTCCATACCCCGATTCTGAGCTCGGGCCATCTCTAGCTCGGCCAATTCTGCTCGGGCAATCTAGAATGAAGCTTCATTCTCGATGTCCCTACTTCGGACGGCAAGGGAAGATCCAAGCACAACCGCTTGCTACAAATAAATTTTTGCGAGTGCTTTGAAACAACAAAAGTAATAAAACAAAAATTGAGGATGAAATGATCAGACACTTGATCGACGATGTGAAAAAATTTTGTGACCACCTGATCTAATGAAAGTTTGTCAACATACTCCTTATCGGTGGGAAGAATCACCCCCGCCAGAATCTTCTTGGCCACCAAAGCGTTTCCCAGCATTGAAGCTCCAGGCACCAAGGCAACGCCAGGTTTTGCCAAGGTGCCCTCCTCGGGAGCCAATGCTAATTTGGCTCCTTTGGTCGTCGGTGCGATTGATGTCGCCGATTTAGCCTTCCACCGCAGGTAGGGGTAGGGCCTTTTTCCCCTTCGACTTCGCCTCACTGAGCGAGACATTTGAAGCCTCTTCCCTCAGGCGCTTCTCGCCAATGACCACTCCCTTCGTGGCAAGAGTAGATTTTGTCGCCAAGCTCACACCCTTGGCCTCCTCCACCTTCTGGGCGAGCTTCTTCAAACTGAATTTTTTTGACATCCCTGTAAAACGAATACCAACATTAGAACGGAGAAGAGGTGAAACACTTGAAAAAGAATAAAGATTGTACCATCCAATTTGAGCTCGGAGGGGAGCCATGATTCTAACATAACTCCTGAACTTGAGAGCTAGAGCTCAGTTCGAGCTCAAGTTCGGTGTCTAACTCTCAATTAAAGAAGAAAGGTTGGACATTTACCCCTAAGATTGATAGAAAAACTTGACCGGGGAGGCGAGATAGAATTCTATCACTCCTCCTAATTGTTCCTATGTACTCTATCGAGTTGTCTCAGGATGGGCCACCTTAGAGTTGTTCATCTTGATAGTGACGGGACTCACCCTCATCGCCCGAAGTAGCTGCGCCATCTGTAGATTTTCCCTTGATGTCATCCCTCTGCTGGACGCCATCATTTCGCTACCAAAACCAAAACACTTTTTAAATGTTTTTTGGAATCGAGGACTGCCTGGGATTAGAAGAACCCTCTTGGCCCTAGCTTCCTGAAGACTCGTTTAAGTCTCCGATCTTCAAGGTCAGTTAGGACAGGGAGCTTGTTACAGCGTTTCCCTGAAGAATGAAATGCTTTGCTCAATACAACAATAGACGAAATACAATACTTGTGAGGAATTATGGAAATATGGAAACAAGACTGACCTAGGGGGCCCATGATCTCGGGACCAGCGGAATTCCTTCTTCCTGAGATATGCTAAGGGAAAATTCACAGTCGTCCCCTGATACAAAGAAGAACCTTTTCTTCCATCCCTTGATGTTGCTAGGATACCCCTTGGTTATAGTCATGGCCGGCCTCACTTTGAAGTAGAACTATCCCGAATCTCGCTTTATATTTTTGAAGAGGCTATACAAACACCTAAACTCGGTGAGGAACAGGGTACGCTTGTAATATTGCCAAACTACCACTGTGCAAATGACACTTCGCCATGCGTTGGGAGAAAGTTAGGTGGGACAAATGTTGTAGAAACTTAAAATTCTCCTAACGGTAGGGTAAATTGAACATCTTAAGCCGACAGGAAAAGTAGCTTCATAAAAGGCTACCTAGCCCGGGCGAGTAAACAATATAGTCTCGCCCTCTCTAGGGATCCTGGTCTGGATCCCGGCTGGGAAGGAATACGTTTCCCTCAGGCGATCCAAATCGTCTTGAGTCATGGTATTAAATTCTTTTTTCAGAGGGGAATGAGTGTCTATCTCGGGATCCCCCCGGGGAAAAAAGAGTCATCCCGAAGTGGGGATTCCTCAAGAAGATCCTCCCTGGGCGAGGAGGGGAATTGGTTAAATCGTCTATCATGTATGATTTCTCTACAAGATGATCAGATACCCAATATGGTAAGGAATTATCTAAGTCTCCTACATCGGTTCTATTGGACATGCACTATGGGAAATAGAAAAATGAATTAGATATTGGTACTTACTGAGTTGAGAACGAGAAAACGACAGCGACCTAAAGAGGGCGAGGTGAACGTCGGAGCAAGGACAACAGTTCGATAACAAGAGCAAAAGAGTACAAATGAGTGGGGGACCCCCCTATTTATAAGAAATACCAAGGGTTGAGATCTAGTATAATCAACAGCCTAGATTGCGTGATGCTTCGGGGTACCGAGATCCCACCAAAATAAGCTCCTGCCAAAAATCACTCTGCCATTA